>JACJUY010002855.1:70112-89245 GCA_014220935.1 Platorchestia sp. MABIK | reverse complement strand
CAAGTGCTACCATGTGATGACTATCCCTAGGCTTTTGTGTTGTGAGCGTGCTTTGCGGCTGTGCGTGTCGCGACATAGAATTGGTGCCGCAATAACCCAGGTTATCAAAGCCTCGATTTTGGTGTGTTTCTGTTTAATAGTGTCTTTGGAAGTCTTCAAAATTGATGCCCAGTGTATGTGATAAGTTGTGGTACTGGTTGGACTAGTTTACTTCTACCGGGGTTCCCCTCTGTGTGACTTGTGCTTGTGGTTGCACAGCTAAGGTCTGCAAGAAGACAATGGAGGCCATTGGTGGAGCAGATCCTGGAGAGCGTGCTTTGCGGTGGTGCGTGTCACGACATAGCCTTCTCTTTATTGAAATGTAATGCATTTTTTTTTAAAGATCATTTTTCATTGCTATCCGGTTTTGTGCGCCTACTATTTTCTTTTTCAACTCTCATGCTCTTTAATAAACTTGCGATTTCCATGCACTTAGGTGGGAACACACCTTTGTGGATGGATTCCATATTTCCGGATTACGTACTAAATGGCGCTTGTCTTTTTCCCCTCTTTGGAACATCTTTCTTCTGGTTTGGAAGTCTGTACTCACTTCTCTAATCTTGCTCTTCAAACCACATGAAATGGTGCTCCATTCTTCTTCTCTTACAATCATCTTTGTTGTGTACAGAATGCTTGAACAAACTTACTTCAATTGAACCCTGGAAAGAATCTTCAGACAAATAATTCCTTAGTCAATACAGCAGACAAAATTAACAGTTTTTTAGGGACAAAATCTCCTCTTCTGACTAAAATCAGTTGTGAAATGATTAAAATTAAATTTTCTTCATGAACCAATTTGAACCAATTTAGAGTGCAGAGTCTTCAGCCTATTTTAGTGATGTATCAAAGTTCAGCAGGTTTGTCTGCAAAGAGAAACTGCCCTCCAAATGTGTCAACAAAATATTGTCATGTTTGAAGACATATGTGCCATGGATTGAGACAGTATTTTTACTACAGAGGTAGGCTGTATTGTTCATTTATTAGGGAGGGTTTCTGCAGAATGTTAAAATTCAGTTTCTCTCGTTGCATGTCCCTTTCAATTTATAGATTTTTCAAAATGTATCTCTATAGTGCTATCTCCTTATATATTTTTGTTATTTTCAGGTGAGACACCAAACTCAGAGAATCCCATTGAGGAAGTTTACATCAAAAGTGAAGTGCCAGATGCTGAGATGGAGTACATCACAGTGAAGGAGGAGCCCATCAATCTGCATCAGGTGCACCAGGTACGCAGTTGGTTACCGCCTATCATATATGTAGTGCTTACATTCACTTCCACCTGAGTGTCTCTATTTTTTGTACTGTGAAGCTTCATATTTTCCCTCGAGTTCCTTAATTATTGACTATAGGAGCAGTTCATTATTCCCTACAATAATGCATTGTAGGGAAAAGGAGTGTCAGTTAAGATCATTAAATATTTCATTAATATCCATCGAAGTCAGGGAAACGAAATGATGAAATGTTGTTTAAATAACGAAATACATATTGTCAAAACAAAGATGAAGAAAAATAACATCAGTTGCTTTAACTTTTCCTATCGAATTTTTTTTTCTCTTTCGTGAATGATCAAATTCACAACACGATGTCTACATAATCTTTTGATAATGCAGCGTTCCACAATTTATCTGTTTTCTAACCTCTTTTTAATTTTACCGTTGAAGAATTTCTCTTTTGTCTTTGAATTCTCATACCCACTATCAGAAAACATTGTATTAAAGTTTATTCTGGTTCAAATATGTTCTGGAGAAAGAAATAGATATTAACCTCGAATTTCTGAGCAAAAATGTTAATAAGCATGAAAAAGTTGCTTCTTAATTGCTGTTTATAAAATTTCTTGTAATCTGTATTCAGTGAGATGTTCGGAAATAGAGTATTTGTATGATGGGTGTTCCATGGTTGAAGGAACTTCTCTGTAATTGAATTAATTTTGTTTTTATGCCTATATTGTGCGGCCAGATGTGTAATATCCACCAGGTACACCATGACTACTTAGAGACAGTATTTTCTCTTCCATTCTTCACCAATATTCTATTAAATCGCTCATTGATTTCCACTTCTTTATTTTAATTCACGAGTCACTACATCGCTACGTGCCAGGGAACGATGATATGTGTACAAACGCTTTCTTAATTACTCCTTACATGTTATTTCATTAGTTATGAAATGAAGTCTTCCCTTGTTTTGAGGGGAGTGGGGAAAACATGTAGCCAAAGTATCTCACTGGTTTCTAATTGTTAAATTTGGGGACTGTGACTGTGTAGTTTGCTTTCTTTTCTGTTACTAGCATTAAGAACCTATTCCTATGCGAGTGCATCTCGTTTCATAATGTGTATACAGCTCTTGGCTCGGTTTTAAAAATTTTATTTTGCGGCATTTACCAGAAAAACCTATAGAGCAGTTTTCTTCTGCACATTCTCAACCAAAAATTTTGTGTGATGTGAAGTAAATTCTGCACATCGCTGGTTTATGCAGTTTATATTTTGAGATATAGTTTCAATATCAAACTATCCTGGTTCTTGTATTTTAATTCGTTTGTGTTATTAGCAAATTGGTATCTTTCACAGGCCAGTTCAAGTAATGTCCCTTCGACCCTTACGTTGAGTGGACTTGTGGATGAAGTCTGCGCTGAAGCTCTTTCAAAATGCACACAAGCAGAAAAGTCCAAAAAAGGAACCTCTCCTGCAGCTCGGATCGGTAAACCAAGTGCTAAGAAGAAACCGAAAAGTACCTCTTTAGATCAAAAATTCAATGTTATTAAGAAAAATGAAAATATGAGGAAAAAATCTATAATATCTCAAGTGCTTAAGACAAGGAAAACTGCAGTGCAAACTGTTTGCAAAGAGTTTGAAACAGAGAAGAAACGGCACGGGACGTCAGCATCAATAGCTGTGCAGCCTACTAAAACTAGAAGAAAAAAAATTTTTGAGATGGAGCGTCAGCTGCATGTATGGATACAAGGCTGTGATCATAATCATATTCCGCTCAGTACAAATGTTATACAAATAAAAGCTCTTGAAATTATCAGCTCATTGAAATTCAATGCTGAAGATGCTGGAAATGAAAACTTTGTTTGTAGTCTTGACTGGTTTGACAAGTTCAAAAAGAAAAACAGAATACGTAACGTCCGTATACAAGGAAAAGCTGCTAGTGCTGACAGAGAAGCTGCTGAAAAATTTGCTGTAGAATTTAGAAATTTCATTGAGAACGAAAGATATGATTTGAGACAAATATTTAATGTGGCTGAGACAGTTTTGTATTGGAAACGCATGCCATCAAATGAGTTTATTGCAAAGGAAGATAAGTTTTGTCCTGAATATAAAGAGTCAGATGAAAAAGTTACACTTCTACTGGGGGGAAATGCCGAGGGTGATTTTAAGCTGAGGCCGTTCCTCATAAACCCCACGCAGGACGCCAGAACGCTCCACTGTCACGATCAGGGTGTGCTACCTGTCGCTCTGCAGACAAATAAAACGATCTGGGTAACCAAACCTCATTTTGAAAATTGGTTCACCTCGCATTTTTGCCCTGCTGCAAAAAAATATTGTAAGAAAAACAATCTTCCCTTTAAAGTTCTTTTGCTTCTTGACGATGATCCCAGCCATCCGTTATCATTGGGTGAGGTAAACAAAAACGTTAGAGTCGTGTTTCTATCATCTTCGTCGCCTCTTCAGCAGCCCATGGATCTGGGTGTAGTTGCTGCTTTTAAGGCAATTTATTTACGAACTACTTTTGAAAAAGCATCGAAAGCGATTGCAAGTTCTAACTCGTCAGTAGCGGAATTTTGGGATAAGTTCACTATTCAAGACGGAATAAATAATATTCAAGAGTCTTGGGACCAACTTGGTGCGAGCAGTGTGAGAGCTGTGTGGAAAGAACTTTTACCCAAATGTTCTAACAATTTCGATGAATGTGATCAAATTGTAATTAATGCTTTGAATGAAATTGAAACTATCGCTAATACGATAGGATTTAAAACGTCCGATTTTTCAAACACACGCAACGCAGTGAAGTCGCATGATGAAGCAGTGCGCATTGACGATGTCAAGACTAATGAACACTGTGTTATCCAGCTTGACGACGAAGTTGACCAATCACAGGAAGGGAGTTTAAAACCCGAAATGACTTTGCAACAATTCAACGATTTGTTCAAAACTTCTGAAATGCTGAAACTACAGATTCTTTCCAGTGATCCTGACTTTCAAAGAAGCTCGCGAGTCTGCAAAAAAATTGATAAATCACTTAAGCGTTACAGTGAAATGTACAAAAAAAGAAAAATAGCCGTCCAGAAGATGGTCAGATAATTTTTTGTAACCGTGCGTTGAACACGTGAATTTTGATTTTTTTGTTTAAATTCTTCTTCTGGTGAGTTGTAAAATTTCAGGTAGATCTATAAATTCACTTATAAGTTCACCTAGCGTGATCTATTGGATTGGCCAAATATTTGTTTTTTTAATGTCATCTTTCCGGCCTCCTAAAGGTTATTTCTATATTCTTATTCTCTAAATCCTGTATTCGAAACAGCGAGCATGCTAACGTCAGTGTGTAATACGAGTATGCCTCCAAGTAGAGAAGTTCTAACATTTTTGCTTGCATTCGAGCCCTTGAAATGGTGGACCAATCAGAGCACTACTGACATCTAATGCTTTCTTCTTTAAAAAAGAAAGCAACAGAAGCGATTCATACCCATGGCATACATTTGTATAAAAAATGTTTTCATTCCTTTCTAAAGTAAAAAAGCATAAGAAATCCGTAATGCTCTGCTTGGTTCACCATTTCATGGGCTGGAATGCAGGCAAAAGTGTCAGAACTTCTCTACTTGGAGGCGCATTCCGCACTAACGTAAGCATGCTTATTGTTCCGAATACAGAATTTAGAGAATAAAATCATAGAACGATCTTTACAAGGTCAGAAAGATGGCATTCAAAAAACGAATTAACTTTTTAGCTGACCCAATATTATGTATTGTGATTTCTCAAACTAGTTATTTAGCATTTTTGAACACTAGCGAGCCTCTTAACAGAAACTTTCCTTTTATGGAGAACAATCTAAATCATACTCTTAAGTTATTTTCAATGGATTTTTTGTGTACTAACGAAATGGACTGCACTTCAAAGATAATGCAAATAAAACGGAGTTGTATTTGTTTCCTATTCCATACATGCCGTTTTGAAATGTTACCGAGTCCATGTCAAAAACGCGTAGTATCATTATGCTAAAAGATGTTTTTAGCCCCACTTTTCATTAACTTGACGCCATATATGTTAGCTACCGAGTGTCAGAGTGCAGGAGAACCAATTGAGAAGGACCCAGAGAGAGGGCTCCCAAGGGGAAAATTGTGAGGGCCCGAGCTCAGAGTTAGATAGGCCTTCTTTTTGTTGAAAAAATGTTTTTGTTATGTTAAGGACCATCGTTTTTTCGGTTCACTGCTCTCCTGTTTTTCAGCACCTACTATTTTCTTCTTCACCTTTGTTCTTGTTTCATAAACTTCTTTCTCTACTTAATGTTTGTATGTTCTTTCTGCATAGATTCTGCGGTCCCTTAACTCCAGACTAAATGGTGCCTTCCTCTCTTCGGAACGCTTTTTTTTAGCGGTTAGGGAGGCTTGAACTAGCATCTAATCTAAAATTTTCTGGAAACACCCTGTCAAAGGCGCAGCTGAGCGCATCGGCCTCTAAAAGCCATGACTTTGCTCACGAGCTTGGTATTCTAAATTCAACAACAAAAATTTGAAAGAATTTAGTTTTGCCCCATGTCGGCACTTGTAAACTTTTTCGTGTCGGCATTCAGTGGCGCAGCCAACCGAAAATTTCGGCGTTGGGTCACCGGTAAAAATTTTATTCCTACCTATCTAAACATTGGGCAATGTATTGAGATCCGTAGCAATACAGTTTCCATAGATGATAGGATAATGATGTGCAATATGAACATTCTGCCACCATCTTTGTACCTGCGTTTTCATGATAGATGTCCCCTCAGGGGGATACAACTATAGTATCTGGAAATTAGCATTCCCAGGGAGATTATGTGAGGTCCCAAGTTAAAGGTTAAGTAGGCCTTCTTTTTGTTGAAATAGAATAGGTTTCTTGTTTTATTACGGAGCACCTTTTTCGGTTCCCTGCTGTCCTGTGTTTTAGCTCTTACTACTTTCATCTTCAACTTTTATCTTGTTTCATGAACTTCTTTCTTGGCTTACTGTCTTTATGCATCTTGTGCGTAGATTTCGCGTTCCCTTAACTCCATACTAAATGGTACCTTCACCCTTCCTCTCTTTGAACATCTTTGTTGTGGTAAAGGGAGGCTAAAACTTTCTTATAATCAATCAATCAAATCATGATAGAAATATTGCATGTATGAACTAAATATTGATTTAAATCCGGTTATGTTATTGATAGTAACAGTATTTTATCAATATTGCCTCATGAAAGTGTTTTATATATTGTTCCTTTGGAAAACCTGTCAGTTATATGTAGAATAAGTTTGTCAAAAAAAATGGAACATTATATCCATTTTAAAAAACAATACAGTTGTGCACAAAATCAGTATTAGCAATTATTTATGTCTAAATTTTAGATAAAAATCAAGTACTTGATGCAGTCTTATACTTATTGGCAACATGATATTACGAGCGTTATAACAGGATATTCCGCTTTCAATTTGGTTTCTTGTGAGCCAGTTGTTCTGTAACTTCGTCTGGTGTAGGTATCAGTGCGGAACCACGATAGATGTTCATCGTTGCCAAACATTGTTAGTTGTTCATCATAGTCGTATCGAGGGCTAACAATATTTTTTAGAGTAACAGTTTAAAAATCATCTCTTGGAAATTTTATACACTTACAGATGGTTGACAACTTACACTAGAAACATGTAAACAGTTTAAATCTGAATGATCGCATAGAATTGACTTGTAATTCCGATAGATGACATCGAAACAAGTCGTAATTCGCAAAAATTAGTGAGAAACGAGTTTTAATTCTGGAAAAAAGGAAAAAAAATCAAGAAAGAAAGCAACACGGTAGTGAAAATATGCGTCGGAGTCAGGGTGGTTGAACCGGTTCTTCTGTCTCATTGTTCGAGGCAATAAAATGGATACATCAAGCAATAGTTCAGCTTCCTTTAAGGACTAAGCTGGTAGTTTCAGCTGTGGATCGCTTGTCCTTTATTTAACTGCGATTAGGCGCTGCACTTCGTCACATGCGACAAGATCAAGAGTTGGCCGCTGCAAGTTAACCGAAATATTTAATAGTAATGAACCAAAATAATGCGTTACAAGGAGCGCAACAACAAACGCTTGTGACGTTATTGCTGTCAAAAGCTGAGGTGCTTTTGCTGAAGTTCTACTGTCTGTCCACGTAGTAATGTCTTTAAACAACAAAATAAACGAACATCGGCATCTAAGGATGCTTTATTTCCAATCAAGCCTGATACATATCATCTAATACATTATTTTTTCAAATACCTCATAACTAACTCTAGGACACCATAACGGTTTCCCCCCGTAAAGCTGGTACCCATTTCCAACACCTGGGTTGAGTGGGGTATTGTGCTTGAATTTTCCCCTATACCCAATGGGGAAGTCGCCGAGCAGTGCCGGGATTCGAACCCTCGTCACTTTCACGGGGAGGGCGAGGCCTTTAACCACTCTGCCACTTCGAGCATCAAGTTTATCAATAATATCGTTATAAAGTTCCTTAAACCTTATTAAATAATCGTGTATTTCAACCCATCTTGTTTTTACTCATAGAAAAGATGGATTTTTTCTTACTAGAGTCGTTTTAGGCCGCGGCCAGACAAACAGCAGTGGAGCAGGGCAGAGCAGAGCTGGCGCGGTGTTTTATGTTTGTGGTATTCCTATAAGGGTGGCCAGACAAGAAGCACAGAGCAAAGCAGGGCAGCGCTGTCTGAAGAAAGCGCCAGCGGCGTTTTATCTTGGATGATAAAACACCGCTCGGAACTGCGGAAGAGTGCTCAGGTGCCTTTCAGACGCGATGATGGGAGGTGCAACGCTCCGCGCATTTCTCGTCGTCAGGAAGCACTTTCTTTAATGTTTTGGTTTTTATATATTTTACTGGAGGTTCGCCACAAACATTTATGGTTGCGGTAGAGCTCTATCAATCTCTCCAATACCTAGGCGTGCCCAAACGTATTCTGATGACATGCTGCAGGCTACGGCGCATTGAACCTCTCTTCACCACATCAAGCCAGCGAGTGAAGATGGAATCATGGATTGAGTGACGGGCAGAATGTTGCACAGAATGGCAAGGCAAGGGAGAATGTCCAAGCGAGCCTCACGGTGCCCGTCTGCTAGCCGGGCAACAGTGCATGTGCCTGTCGAAGTGACACTCACTGTTGAAAAGAGTGTCAATGTAAACGCAGCACAATGCTGCGACGATTTACTAGACCGGCTTCACGTGGTTCTCAACTTCCTACTTCTTACTCTCTTCATTTTCGTTTCGTATTTTACTTCCTCTATCTTGAACGTAAACCTTATATGAGATTGGCCCTCGTGGCATTTGCCAATTGAATTGCTTAACCAGAGCCAAAGATTCTAAAATTTGCAGCGGTAAAAACCCTATTTCTTTGGACACTCTGAAATTACTAACCCTTAACGTTAAAAAAATTATTTCACTCTTTTTGACCAATCTCCACTTCTGTAATCTATGACATCTCTACTCGAGAACCGACACATCTGCTACTGCCTAGCACCATTTGTTTTGGGTAAGACAATGCTCTGGTGGTGATAGACTCGTGTGCTTGATGACATTTCACCTTGTTTGCAATATTAGCATTTTGCTACATAACCCCCTAACTCGCTGCATTCGTGAATTTCATTTCTTTCTCCATTTCTCAGAATGAATAGAAGAACAACGTTATAATTTATTTTAGCAAACGTTTCGGAATAAAAATCATTCCATCAACAGTGCTGGAAGAATTACCAGCCATGAATAAGACGAATAAAGTCTGAATAGAAATAACAAGCAGAGAAGCAAAAAAATGTAGAATTAAATCCTTATCTAACGATTAAAGTACCACACATAAACGTATAGGTAATATATACACAGTACATACAGGCGTACACAACCATACACACACAACACACTCATACACCTACACATATATACACACACATGCATACATACACACACTAAGCATACCGCAAGTTAGGAAGTAGGGGCCGCAAATAATCTTGTCGCGCTGAAATCTTTATTTAGTGAAGATTTATTTGTGAATATATAAAGAGATTCTAGAATACGGAGGTCTTGTTCATTAAAGGCTTTGCATAGGATAGAAAAAATTGACATTTTGAAAGGGTGATTGGAACTATTGCAATGGTTTCTAATGGCGGACTGAGAGGGTCAAGCAAATGGGCGGCCAATAATATGAGAAAATTCTGAATGTTGGCTGTGACGGATAAATAGTTGGAGGGTAGTGCTTCCAACGTACGATTGCTGGCAGCAATCACTAACATACACATATACACAGCAACTTTCCAGGCACTCTCCTGTCGCTCATTCCTGTTAAAAAAAGACGATATCTTTAAAGTATTCTTATAATACACATGAACGTCAACCGCCGCAAAGAAATTTCGCACGAGGACTAGAAACTCTCTTTGAAATTCAATGTTCAGGTAACCTAGGAATGGAAAGCCAATCAATATTTTCTGTTTTGGTACGGTCAGGGTTACATTAGAGGGGGGGGGGGGAATTTATTATCGAGGAATTTTCTGACTTTTTGCTTAACAATATATTTTGGATAGTTATTACGTGCGAACATTTTTTGCAGATATTATTATTCATTGTGTAATATTTGGTACGTGCTCGAGACACAATAGGTCCTATGCAATAACGTTTTCACACATGATTTGATATAACCTCTGTAGATACAGCTGAAATGATTTGTACAAAGACCGATAAATGTGGGTTTTCTATAGACTGAAGAAATGAACTTGGTGTCAGACTTCCTTACCAGGACATCCAAAAAAGGTATTTCACCATTCTGTTCACATTCCATTGTGAATTTAATGTTGGGGTGAATAGCATTAACACACTCAAAATATTTATTTGCTTGATCCCGGGACCTAAATACTAGAAAGGTATCATCCAAGTACCGTCTATAGAAAACAGGTTTCAGTCGAGCATGAATCCCAAAAATTTGTTTCTAAATGGGCCAAAAATAAATTAGCAACGACAGGAGACAGGTTAGAGCCCATGGCTAGTCCTTCTAGTTGTTGATATATTACCTTATTGAACACAAAATAGGAATCTTTGAGAGAGATTTTCAAAAAACGCTTGAATTGCTGTCTGTCATAATTCATAAAATGGCTGGTGTTTAAAAAAAGCTTATCCAATAAAATATTGATAGATTCCCCCAAAGGCACAATTGTGTACAAAGATTCAACATCAAATTCACAATGGAATGTGAACAGAATGGGGAAATACCTATTATGGATGTCCTGGTAAGGAAGTCTGATACCAAGTTCATTTCTTCAGTTTATAGAAAGCCCACATTTACCGTTTTTTTGTACAAATTATTTCAGCTGTATCTACAAAGGTTATAATAAATCGTGTGTGAAAACCTTTTTGCATAGGGCCTATTGTGTCTCGAGCACGTACCAAATATTACACAATGAATTAGAATATCTGCAAAAAATGTTTGCACGTAATAATTATCCAAAATATCATGTTAATCAAATTGTCAGAAAATTCGCCGATAACTAATTTTCCCCCCTCCAGTAACCCTGACCGTACCGAAACAGAAAATATTTATTGGCCTTCTATTCCTAGGTTACCTGAACATTGAATTTCGAAGAGAGTTTCTAGTCCTCGTGCGAACCTTCTTTGCGGCGGTTGACGTTCATGTGTTTTACAAGAATACTTTTAAGATATCGTCTTTTTTTTAACAGGAGAGAGCGACAAAATGAGTGCCTGGAAAGTTGCTGTGTATATGTGTATGTTTGTGATTGCTGCCAGCAATCGTACGTTGGAAGCACTACCCTCCAACCATTTATCCGTCACAGCCCACATTCAGGATTTTCTCATATTACTGGCCGCCCATTTGCTCTCAGTCCGCCAATTGCTCTCAGTCCGCCTTTTCCCTCTCAGTCCGCCAATAAAAACCATTGCAATAGTTCCAATCACCCTTTCAAAATGTCAAATTTTTCTATCCTATGCAAAGCCTTTGATGAACAAGACCTCCGTATTCTAGAATCTCTCTAGATATTCACAAATGAACCTTCACTAAATAACGATTTCAGCGCGACAAAATTATTTGTGACCCCTACTTCTAACTTGCGGTATGCTTAGTGTGTGTGAGTGTGTGTGTGTGTAGGTGTGTGTGTGTATGAGTGTGTGTGTGTAGGTGTATGAGTGGGAAGAGCTGTATAAGGGAAGAACTTGCAGGAATCGACTGGGCTTTGAGAAGCGAGGGCATCCTTCCCTTGGACATGTGCGAAGATCTCTGTGGTGTCCTGACGGAGGTCTGTTCAAAATTCGCCCCGCCGAAGTCAGCACTCCGCCAGGTGTCAATTCCGAGAGATCGTAAGATCCTAATGCGGAAGAGAGCACCTATACGTGGGCTGCTGCTTGGGGCTGTCAGCCCGGCCATCAGAAAGAAATTACTGTGCAGGGCAAAGCTGATCGAGCGCAAGCTGATACAGTCGCATGAGCGTGAGACTGCGACTAAGGAGAGGCGGGCGATTGAAGCAATCCGCAACAATAAGAAGTATTTTTATGGGTACGCACGGAGTAAGTCCAAGACCAAGTCCCTGATTGGCCCCTTTTTATGTTGGAGACGAGCTCGTTGGTGACTCTTCGACCAAAGCTGAGGTGCTGACGAAGCAGCACGAGTCGGTCTTCAGTAGGCCGAGAGACTCGGACACTCTTGGCCTCCTGCACGGACTACTCGAGGAAAACAGGCACTCCTTTCTGGACGATGTCCAGTCCGGTGGGAACGAGCTGGTTGCAAGCATAAAGGAGCTGTCGTCCACGTCCGCAGCAGGGCCAGACGGGATTCATCCGATCCTCTTAACAAACTGTTGTGAGGAACTGAAGGCCCCAATACATGCCTTGTGGAGATCATCCATGGATAGGGGATGCGTGCCTCCTCCTCTCAAATTGGGAGTAATTATTCCGGTGCACAAGAAGGGCGCGAAGCATTTTCCTGCTAATTATCGTCCGATCGCCCTTACATCCCATCTAATTAAAATTTTTAAGAAGATTGTAGTTAATCGACTTGTTATAAACCTCGAGAGCAACGACCTACTGAACGTCAATCAACACGGTTTCAGACGGGGACGGTCGTGCCTCTTTCAATTGTTGGCACATCAGCGGCAGATTACGGAGGCGCTTGGCTCTGGACTCGATGTAGACGTGGTGTTTCTGTACTTCGCTAAGGCTTTCTATAAAGTGGACTTTGGGGCGCTGCTTAGGAAGCTCCGTCTTTTTGGAATCAGTGGTGTGCTCCTGGAATGGATTCACAGCTTTATAACAAATAGAAAATAGGTTGTCTAAGTGGACGGGAGCCGCTCGATGGAGTCGGTGGTGGTGAGTGGTGTGCCTCAGGGTTCTGTTCTGGGTCCACTCCTTTTCATGGTCCACATTACGGACATCGATGTCAACTTGTTGCACTTACGAGCCTCATCCTTCGCTGACGACACCAGGGTCTTGAAAACTATTGCTACGGTGGAGGATTGCGAGGCTCTTCAGAGTGACCTCCAAATGATTTGCGAGTGTGCGACACGAAATAACATGACCTTCAATGAAAATAAATTTGAGTTGTTGCGGTACGGTTTGCACCCTGACACCTCGTAGGCGTACAGCCCTGCTGGTGGTTCAGCGATTGAACGTAAGTCTTCAGTCAGGGATCTGGGATCGTGATCTCGGATGACGGTGACTTCGGAGAGCACACTAACCAGATGTTGCTTAGGTGCAGACGCCAGATTGGATGGATCCTGAGAACCTTTAAGACGAGGGAAGCCCCACTGATGCTTCAATTGTTCAAATCGTTAGTCCTCCCATTGGCGGAGTACTGTTGCCAGCTCTGGAGTCCGAGCACTGTCGGCGAAGTTCAGAAGTTGGAGGCCGTACAGAGGACCTTCACTGCAAGGATCGAAGGTATGCTGTCGCTCGACTACTGGAAACGGCTATCGCACCTGTCCCTGTTTTCGATGCAGCGTCGCCGTGAAAGGTGCCTCATCATATATACTTGGAAGGTTTTGAATGGCTTGGCACCGAATTTCAGGGACCAGGCGATGCGACTTGCAGCCCAGTGGCATATTCGGCGAGGGAAAACCTGTTTCATCCCAGCGTTTAGTAGCAGGGCGCTGGCGAGCATCAGGACGAGACATGAAAACTCGTTCTCTGTTATGGGACCTCGTCTGTTCAACTGTCTTCCGGCGGGTATCCGGGAGTTTGAGGGGACGCTGGAGTCGTTCAAGGGGAGACTTGATGAATTTTTGAGGACGATCGCGGATAAACCTCCCTTGCCCCATTACCACCAGCCTGCCGAGGGTAATAGTATCCTGCAGCAGCTGGCATATATACGAGCGGCTGCCCCCTAACCGTTCTAGAGGCGCCGTGGCCTGTCTCGGCTGTGGTGGAGCTGCTGGCTCCCTTCTCTGGGGACCTGAGGCTCCGTCGCTGCGAGGAGGTTGGCGGTGTCGTGAGGCGGCGACTCATCGTGGCCTGGAGCTGTGCTCCAAACTACATCTCAGGAATCTCAGGAGTGTATGAGTGTGTGTGTGTGTAGGTGTATGAGTGTATGAGTGCGTGTGTGTAGGTGTATGAGTGTGTTGTGTATGTATGGTTGTGTACGCCTGTATGTACTGTGTATATTACCTATACGTTTATGTGGGGTACTTTAATCGTTAGATAAGGATTTATTTTTAATTTTTTTTTTGCTTTTTTGCTTGTTATTTCTATTCAGACTTTATTCGTCTTATTTATGACTGGTAATTACTTTTATTTATTCCAACACTAATGATGGAATTATTTTTATTCCGAAACGTTTGCTATAATAAATGTTCTCTATAACGTTGGTTCTTCTATTTATTCTGAGAATAAGATTCCCTAAGAATCGCCCTATAAGTACTACTATTCTCCATTTCTGCGTGCATTAAATCTGAGCTGTCCGTGCAACCTAATAATTCTTACCGATTGCCTTGGCCGTGATGTCAACCGTAACTTGTCCATCCCCCTGCCCGTCTGTGCGCCATCTTTTGCGACGCTTAGGTGCGTAAGCTGCGCTAGTTCAGTTTCTGACTTTTGAGAACTCCCAGTGTAAATTTCAAATTAGTGTAACGTCCTTTCACTATGAGCGTTTGAAGCAGTGGCTATAAACACGATCGCTTCTCCTTACTGCAATTTTAATGATTAAATTTTCTTTTTAGAAGTTGAGACCTCGCTGTGGGATGCCGCGCGTCCTGGGGCTGCTGATGACTCTGCGTGCCCAGCTCGTTTTCTTTTGTTCACCCCAAAGCAAACATTGCCACATCGTCAGCGTGAAGTTAGCTAGGAATTACCTCGCACCCAGTTTTCCGTGTCGGATTGCCGCTGCGAGAGCATACAAAATTGGATGCAACACTTTATTCATGTGCACGGGCATTTTAGTTCGCTGGGCACAGTGCTTTTGATTGACTAATAATTCTTGAAATGGTCAATGACCTGTCATATTATTGAAAGTTAAAATCTTTATTGTTGTTAAGCTTCAGTCTTACTGAATGCTGCCTAGACCTTAATTTTTCGTTGCCGGCTCGGTAAAATGGCCGTGTGTTTGTTACCTTAAGTTGTTTTGCTCGCTGCCTTTTTGTAGATTAAAACTGTAATTAGAGTTTTGATAATTAGGTGAAATTACACGTTAGCGTCCTGCTAACGTTTCGCCTGAGGTGCTTAGTATTTAGT
Source organism: Platorchestia sp. MABIK (assembly GCA_014220935.1). Taxonomy (NCBI): domain Eukaryota; kingdom Metazoa; phylum Arthropoda; class Malacostraca; order Amphipoda; family Talitridae; genus Platorchestia; species Platorchestia sp. MABIK. The sequence continues at coordinate 74,312 of JACJUY010002855.1, read as the reverse complement.
TATGATGTATGCGTTCCCGCAGTGTTCATTGAAAAAACTTTGATTCTTTGGGCGATTTAATAAATGAGCTGCTACTTTTCTTATGATATACCTCTGTGGCTATCAGTGTGCTAGGACTTCAAGTAGTAATTGGGGATTACCCTATGAAAATAATCCACACATCCAAGTCTGCATAGTGCCAGAAAACACAACGAATTTTTAGGGATAATCTTATTACGTCGTGACGTTAACAAAGTGAACTGGCGGCCATTAGAGTTCCGGCTCCTCCCAGCCCAACTGCAATTTATTAAGGAATGATTAATTAATGACAAAATGTGGCACCACCGCGTCAGATCATACTCGTATAACACTCTTAGATCTCACTCAAGAAACTTTCATTAATGTCGAGGTACGAACCTAGGGTATAAATCAAAATAAAAGATGAATCACACGCAGGAGAAGAAAGTTAGGCCTGGTAGACCGAACAAAGTGGCCTCTTTAAAGGAGCATCCCATCCAGATCACGCTCGCTAAAGAATTCTGAGGGAGAATAAAAGGCCGCAACAGAAATAGAACCACTTCATGTTACACACCTATTCCAAATCTTTTATCTCCACCGGCTCACTTTGAAATAGTGCCTAATCACTTCCGATTTCAAGAGAGCACCGCAGAGCCACGGGTAGTATTTAAACAATTTAAATAATTTAAACAATTTATTTACCACAGGTGATACAGACATAGAATGTTTCTTAAGTCTAGTACAATAGTCAAATTTGAGTATAGCTACCTGTGGGCCCGAATAAGTTCAGTAACTTCTAGGGCGTCCTACCATTAACGTTATTCTAAGGCGTACAATAATGTTTAAACTAATTCACTTAACCTAGTTTTGCATTAAGTATGATCAATGAGATAATTAACTAGATTTTAGATGCTTCATTTAACAACATAGTTCACATGGACTAGATTCAACAGTATATTCGAAAAACGATTTATGAGCAGACAGAAGATCGGCGATATTAATCATGGCAAATTGCATTATTAGGACCAGTAATGTTGGAGACAAGATTTTACTTGGTCATCTTACATGACTAGTATTCTGATAGGAAGTGAGACTCAAGATTTCTTTTGAATACCTTGGAAGAATTACTTTCACGGATCTCCGCAGGGATTGAGTTCCCAGTTTTAGTTCCAACGAAGAGGATACTGTGTTGCGACCGGACCTTTGAATAATAAGGAAGCATGAATTTACTTCTATTTCGGGTTAAATGGTCGTGATGAACAGTTTGTGCAGTTAATAATTGTTCTAGGCTATTGTCGCCATCATTTGTTAATGTTTTGTAAATGAAATTACAAATGGAGATTTTGTAGAGATCCGAAAGTTTAAGTACTCGTAAGTTTTTGAGTGAATCATTTGTGTGAGCATTATATTTTAGATTCTTCACCGCTCTGATGGCTCTTTTTTGCAGAGTAAAAAGTATATTGATTTTATTTTTATCAGTTCCGTGCCATGCTTCTATTCCGTATTGCAGGTATGGTGAAATGAGCGTTCGGTAGAGCATTTGTAAGGCGGTTTCAGGTAGAAAATTTTTAACTTTATTTAGGATTCCAATGGATTTTGATAACTTAGAACTAATATGAGCGATGTGCTCTTTGAAGGTCAATTGTTTATCTATTATGACGCCCAGGAACTTACATGAGTTGGTTTCTCCTATTTCACCTTCGCCAATTTTAATGCGTGGGAGAGATATGTTTATCTTGTCTGAGAATGTTGTATATTTTGTTTTATCAATTTTATGGCTTATTTTATACGCTCTAAGCTAAAATGAAACCTTACGAAGTTCATTATTTATACTCTCCGCAATCAGAGCGGGATTTTGGTTTTACAGGACCGCAGAAAGCGTGCTGTCATCAGCAAAAAGTATGAATTTGAAAAATGATTTAGATTTAATAATATCATTGATAATAAATAGAAATAGGAGAAATAGGAGAGACCCTAGGACAGGTCCTTGTGGAACTCCATGGCTAATTATCTGTGGGTCCGATTTTGCATCGTCAATGACAACGTATTGCTTCCGATTTGTTAGGTATGATCTGAACCAATCATGAGCAACCCCTCAAATGCCATAACAGTGGAGTTTCGAGAGTAGTATGTTATGGTCCACACAATCGAATGCTTTTTGAAAGTCAAGAAATACAGAGAAGACAGGCTTTCCTTCATCTATATTAAAATAAAGGAATTGTAAATGATTTAATATAGCCTGTGTTGTTGATTTTTTAGAGCGAAAGCCGTATTGTTTATCATAGAGAAATGATTTTTGTTCAAAATTAGAGTACACTTTTTTAGACACAATTTTCTCGAATACCTTGTTAAAAATTGGTAGCACGGAGATAGGGCGATAATTGTCCACACAGGTTTTTTCACCACTTTTAAAGATAGGGGTTACTCTAGCAACTTTGAGGGAGTCCGGGAAAGTGTTTAGGAAGAGAGACTGGTTAATAATGTTGGATATGAGCGGGGCAACAATATCAGCAATAACTTTAAGTATTTTAGTCGAAAACGTTTGTAACCCACTTGATTTTTTTTCAGGTTGTTAATGCCAGCAATTACATCGGAAGAGTTGGTAGGCGCAAAGAGAAAAAAGAGTTGTGTTCTCGAATTTGATCCATGTATTCCAGGTGATCACCAGGTTCACTTGGAATACCATCAGCTATTTTTTTCCCTACGTTTACGAAGAAATCGTTGAAGAGATTAGCAATTTCTTTCTTCCCGTGGTATTTTACAGTATGATAGGGAAAATAGTAAGAGAAGCTCAAACTCAGAGTTTTTGACAAGTCACAAGAACCAAATAGTTTTTAGACGAGTCACTAGGACCAAATGAGAAGATGGACAGAAAAGAGGTTGCAGACATGTACGGTATTTAATTGAACAAAATGAGCAGAAAACGCGATTGCAATCACAAATTAAAACAGTAAAGAAGAGGCAATCACATACTCCCTGACAGGTGCTCGCACAAGAGGCCAGTAACCTCCTCACAGCGCGGTATAATCCAATCTCACCTGTCACACACCAGACACATGTAGAGCGAAGTGCTGCCACAAGCCGCAACTCTAGCGAGATTTCGCTTGATAAAAAATAGCGACTTTAAAACTACTTAATAACTTCCAATTTCTCACATAATATTAGAGCTTTGGAATACATTCACTCCTGCACTAATTGTGCAGTTAATTTCTTAGCTCAAAAAACTATGGAATCTCGTCCACAAATTTTGAAAATGAGTTGCTTCAAAACCCTTGATGGAACTATTGAAATCATCATTCACAGCTCTACACACCTGGACACAAACCGCATCACGATGCCAATAACAACTGACGAGACGGTCGATATATAAACATGATCGGCGATGCAGCGACTCCCATAGAGGTTTTGAGGGCAAAGGCAATATCCCGTCAAAAGTTAATTATTTGAAACTTGATAAAACAACAGTTACTGGACACAAGATTAAATATTTCAACTCTGGTCTAGACTACTTAACAATGAGTAATTAACTGTCAAGTTTGTGTTTTAAGGAGAGGACCTCCCTAATGGATCCCGCGTTTTGAGACCTCTGCAGCAATTGGGATTTTTGCTGCTATATGAAGTGTAAGAGGTCAGGTACATCCGGTAAACAATGAAGTTCGTACGTTCGCTCGTTCGCCCGCTACGGCGGTTTGAAGAATGGGGGGGAGGCGAGGGGGAAGTGATATTTGATTATGTTACACCTCCCCCTTGGCACTTTCTTCACGGCACGACGTTGCTATGTCATCTCTTATGTCTCTATATTACTCTATAATGATTTCAAGGGTCATAGCTGACCCAAAAAGTAAAATTAAATTATTTGTTTGCGTATTCTTTTTTTGCCCACACTGAAAACCTCGAATTTTGGTGATTCAAAATGATTCTCCTCCAACAGTTTTTGAGCAACAGTGATGATTTTGATATGATTGAATGCCGAAAAACAAGGGCTTTCGAAAGATTTAATTTGATTTTCAAATCAAATTTTTGTACAAAAGTTATGACGTCATAAATCCGCATTTTTTCGAAAACAAAGTGTGCTCTCGAATTTTTTTTATTATATTTTTTAAACTGAAAATTTGGGAAAAATCATTGGAGTTTTTGGAATGTCCACGTCTGTCCACATCCAATGATACCAAAGTCATCACTGTAGCTCAAAAACTGTCGGAC
>JACJUY010002855.1:55471-70079 GCA_014220935.1 Platorchestia sp. MABIK | reverse complement strand
CCATGATTTCCCACTTTCCTTAAAAAAATCACATATTTTCATAGGAAATGAACGATTTTAAATTGCATTTCCTTTCAGTATACAAAATTTCATTGCTCTCGGTTCAATAATGAAAAAAAGGTCCGTGAGGAAGATCCTCTCCTCAAATGTTAAAAGCAGCTCATGCAGCAAATGTAAAATTAGACTCAACTAATCTCATTTCTTCTACATAGAAACGCAGTGCTCAGTTTCCAAGCTATAATTATTTCACCCACGCGTGCGTCGTGCTAAATTTCCAAACTGATGTAATTTCCATCTTGCGTTTGAAAAAAGCCAACTCATATATCATCTACGAATTTTTGTTGTTTGAAAATATATTCTATTCACTTCCCCACAAATTATGATAAATCAATTATGACAAGAATAATGATATTTAATTGCCAAAATCATTTTAATTGTCTGTTGATATATTGATCACCCCTGGAAGCAAGAGGGATTAAAACATTATGCACAATTTTCAGTCAAAAATACTGGGGCCTAAAGTAAATTGCGATTTTCAATGTACAAATACGAACAAAAAAACTTAGCTAATGAAATAATGAAAATATGTATGTATAAATGAATGACATGTTATTATGGACTGCGTTGATATTTCAGTTTTCACACACGTTAACTGCGATGGATTGAACTGAAATTCAATATTCAACTCAAATTTAATGTCAATTATTGTGGTAAGCAATTTTGAAAATAACAAACATTAAGCGGATTGTGCCTTCATTTAGCTTTGATTAAGCCTTAATTAAGATTTAGTTTGCAACTACTTGTCAGTCAGCAGCATCATCAAAATTACCTCCGTGTACACCAGTCGTCGCGACCAGCGTGTTAGGTAGTCTTGAATTTCTCAGTTAAGTATGGTAGCAAATTTTCGAGCAGGTTTAACATTCATGTTCGAAAGGCTTACTAAATTCCAACTGAGAGGAAAGACCGAGAAACAGTTTGAACGACATAGTATTTCCACAGGTTTCAATGAAATTTTTTGCTATGCATGAAATTAAATAGGGAACTCTGTGACCATACAATGGAATGGTTGAAAAAAAATTCAAGGTATGGTTGGGTTTTCCGATTTTAGTTCCTTCTCCTGTTCATCATTGTCCTCATTTTTGTGGCTATGTATATTTTAAGCTTCTTCCAATCTCTATAATCTTATGTTAATTCGTGACAAGAAATTTTTTAAGAAAGTTTTAGGTATCAGATATTAATTTCGCTTTTTTTATTCCTGGAGTTTAGGACATTCACGTTCATTCGAAATTTCGACGTAGTGTCTTGCAGGAGTTTTTTTTTGTGTTTGTTATTACGATTTTCATTGCCTGGACCCAATACGAGGAACCAAAAATGTTCTAATACTTACTAGGTGTATTTTCAGCGTTAAAAAAACACACGAATAATATTTCAAACCATGATTTTCAATTTTCATGGCCGAAATTCCTAAAACACACTCAAATCCAGTAATTTAACATTGTGGTATAAGATTCTTTGTCATGGCATGTAAAATGTTTAATATTTATTTCTAAGTAGGGAGACTTTTTTACGCGGGTACCGAAGTCTTTTCCGAGCAAGCAGAATGTCAGAACTTTTTATTATTTGAAAAATGAAGGATCATCTCAAAGGACGGGCGGTGGAATACTTCATCAATCACGGTTTGAACGCAAGTGTTCATCACACGTCATGTATGAACATACATACGTACTCACATGAAAAGATTGTATTGAAGCTATCTATAAAATACTCTTCAAAATTGAGAATAAACGAGAATTTTAAAAATTATTGATGAGGAAATATCAAATGTGTGATAATATTCTTCTAGTTTTTCCATCAACGAACAGAAATGCAAGTGAAAAGTTCTTTTGAAACTTTTGCCAGCTTATGAAGCTCTTGAAAACTTGAATGCTTTTGAAAAACTTGGTTTGAACTTTCCGTGTCAGAAAATTTTCAGAATTTGCATTTTTCAAAACTTTGAAATGCTTTTGACAGCTTTTTCTACGATCTATTCATTTTTGAAGTATTTTTCAGTATTTTCCGTAAGCTGTTTCAAGCAATTGTTTCGAAGTTGCTGAGCGTTTGGATGAACTTTTTGTATATAGGGGTTAGAAGTTTTATGAATGTGTGGGCAGTATTGATTTTCTTTTTTTCTCAAGTGTTTAGTTGCTTGAATATCCACCTCTACATCCACCTGAGATGACAACCTTATTGCATCTATGAGAAATTTCATAATTTCTCGAAGCATCACATTTCTAGTTGTATTTTTTGGAATATAACGCGTAGGAATAACTCCTACCTTGAAATAAAAGTTGGCCAAACATTTTTGAATTTCATTACCGCATGCACATGAAAGACATTCATTGTACGAAAGTTTGAATTTTTTCGAAGATTGCCAGTACTTACTTTTTTTCACTGGAATAGATTCGAGGGGATTTATTTATCAAAATATATGAAATCGTGTCACAATTAGCAAACAATGTCAACAGTTCATTATTGTTGACCCCCGTTAAATTTCACGAGTTTTGTTCTCCCAGATATCATTGAACCTAACCAAAATTATTTCATGCATTTTATCGTAAATTGTAATCGTTATCTTCCCAACTTCGACTGGTAAAAATATAAGTCCCCTGGTGTTTAATTTATTAGTTATGAGGGTGATAGGGCTTTTCATTCTTCTCTTTCATCATATTTTATCTTTCGTAAGCTGGGCCAATCATAAACTGAAGATTAGAACTCTCTATTATGAATTCATATTTCTTTCAACATAGAAATCCATAATGCTGTTATAGTTTGCTTGAGTTGATCAACGAATTCAGGTCTCATTGTAACTTCCTACAGAGTCATTTCTAATTTTTCTAGCATTCTTCATTAATTTAAGCCAGAACGAAACAACGTCCCAGTCATTACAAATACCGCGTACCTGCTGCACGGAAGAGATTACAGCACTCAACCCACAGTGGAGATACGATTAATATACCTCTTGAATAAAATAAAAAATGTCCGGAGTTCAATGAAAATTAGATATTATGTATAAATTAGTGTAGTGATTGTTAGTTGTTGACTCGTCCGTGTTAGTACCTGAGTAACAGTGCTAGAGCTAAGTAGTTTTGATGAGTGATGAAACTGATGAAAAGATGCCCAAAAATTGAAATAATAAGCAGGGAAAACAGATGAAATAACGGTTAAACAGATCCAGTGTTTATTTTAAATTGAGAGGATGGGCAGTGGTCGGATGTACATAGAGTTGAATTAGTTGTTAAACTGTTTCCTCGTATATTGATAAGATCCACAGAAGTAAATCATTGTAAAATTTATGGAGATCGAAGACTGCACGGAACTTGCTGAATTATAGCCACTCTTGAAATTTTTTCTGGAAAAAAATAATTTAAGGCTGAATAAAACGGATTCACTGTCTAGAGCTCCGACGCCTTCGAGTTCATTAAAAAATATTAAACGTTATATACAAACTAAAATATATGCGTGATCGCATGACTTTTACGTAAAATTTTGAAAATAGTGAACCTAGATCTAACTGCATCAAAACTTTCATTTAACTGCCTCAAATAGCACGGAAAGAAAAAATTGAGAAAAATCTCCAAAGAGTATTTTTCCCAGCATTTTTCTAGCTGCGTGGTAGCATAATCAAAAGCGTATTATCAAAAATAACTTAAACATGAGTTGACATGACATATTTCACACGCTCATAGTTGAGTCAAATATCGGTAATTGTCACCCCAACACCTGCCAGGACCGTGAACACTTGCTCGCTCCTCTGACGCATCGCCGTGGAACTTCACGGAGCCCCTCGCCACACGATCTCTTCTGAGTTTACATTGTTTGAACTCAAAAGTATTTTTCTATCTCGACACTAATTTATTTCTAACAAATTCGGATGCCTTTGTTTTCCCCTCGACACTAACTTATTGTTATCAAATTCGAATTACTTTTTTTCCACCTTGATACTAACTCATTACTAACAAATTCGAATGACTTTTTTCTACCTCAACACGAACTTATTGCAAACAAAATTGAACTACTTTTTTCACCTCGATACTAACTTTTACTCACAAATTTGAATTACTTTTTTATACCTCGATACTAGCTTATTACTAACAAATTCGAATGACTTTTTTTCTACCTTGGTACTAACTTATTATTAACAAATTCGAATGACTTTTTCCCACTTCGAAACTAACTTATTACCAACAAATTTGAATGACTTCAAACCCCAATACTGACATGCCATTTCCTTTGCTTTAGGGGTTTCCACAACATTATTTAGCTGAATTTTTTACACTTAGTTCAAGTTTCTTACATCGAAAAGTGCTGCATCACGCAAGGCTCGGTGCGGTCTGTGTGCAGCTGGGGAGCTTCTGGTGTGTACAGTGCAGTTGATCTTTGAATTATGTGTCTCCTTTTGAGAACCTAAACTTAGACGGGAAAACATTAGTCCCATTGAGCTACATTGAGTTAATCACAACTTGAATTGCATTTGATTAATAACTTTGTCGGATTTCTACCGAAAAACATTAATTTCATAGAAGATGATGCATGACTCGATTGGAGACCGATTTTAATGCGAAGAAACAACGAATGCAATGAACCCCAAAATGCAATTCTTTATTTACTCTAACTTAAAAGGTATTTCAAATTTTTTTGTAAATTTAACCTACTTGGAGCCTTGCTAATGGAGCCTGCAAAGAAAAAAAGTGACCGGCGATTAACTTGACGATGGAGGTCATGTTTTGGTGCTTCTGTTGTTAAACCTGCTTCTCGGTTTATTGAATCATAAACGCAAGTCATAAAATGAATCATGACACAGCCTAACGAGCATTAGTTCGTGAATATTTACAACTTCTGAAATACGCCTACGTGGTAGACGGACAAGCAAATCCGATTTCAGTTTTCGTATTTCTCTTCAAAATGACCTCGCTGGAATTTGATATACATATTTTTGTATCAAATCCATCATATTATTTGAACCATCAATCAGTCTGGGTTTTCCATGCGTCTTCAGTCTTTGCAGTCTTCATACCACTGATTATACGTTCTGTCAATGTTGTCAAAGGAAGAGAAATTCTTTCTTTTGCGATGAACATTACCAGTCCCAGCAATCAATGTACAGCTTTTTCTAGGCGTTGTGTTTTTTTACTGTTTTAATCTATCATTCGAATACTGAAGTGCCGGCTAGCCGACACGCGTTCTGTCGATCTCTTCCTCCAAACGGAAGAGCAAAATCAAATACGTTTGTCGGCGCATAATATGAAATGTTGCCAATTTTCTCTAAATAAAAAAATGCATTGTTTCATTAATGTTGAAGTTCGAAAAATCATACTCTCACTTTTGAAATGCCTTGCAATTAATGACTGTTATCCTGGGCCGAGCCTGAGCTCATTTCACACTTTTGAGTTATGAGAGGCTGTAGCGATCGCCTTCGAGAGGCTGTAGCGATCGCAAACGGAACGCAACAACGGACTTGTACTACTAAGTCCCGAACGTACGACCTTTAACATAGAAGGTCAGCCCTCTTAACCGCAAGCCCCGAGGACCATCGTGAATAAATTATACTCAGAAGTAAATTATTGCTCAGATATTGGATGTCAGTCGAAAGTCTGTAATGCGAATTTCTCCACAGTGTTTAAAAAAAGAAAGCGAGGTAAAAAAAGTGCAGCAAAAGCTTGCATTAGGAAAACATTACAGAGATGCAATAAAACAAACGAACACCACATACTGCTCCAGGAAGCTGAATACGAACGTGTTTAATTAATACTCTAAAGGGATTGAAACAGCAGCAAGTCAATAATAAAAGAACTCAGACACATTATCTTGGACACAAAAACACGGGCGTGCTGACTTAATACTCACCAAACACTCCAGACGTTCAGTATGTCAGAATTGAGGGTCTTTTGAAGGCCTAGTAAATTTTTGAAAGGCTTTCACAAGAAGGGATTAATAGCTTAGATTAAAAGATGAGCCGAACATTTTGCTACTGATGTTCAAAGTAAAAAAATAAATTCTGTTTGTAATGCGGTCGAAGTATCATACATGTATTGTTGCATTATTGGTTGTCACTATAAATATTGTCGTCAGATACTGCTACCTTGAAAATGTTCATTTAATGAGAAATATTTTTTGACCGTACTAAACCATCATTAGATGTTAGAGTCAAGTCAACATGTATGTTGGGTTGATCAATACGGTGAACGTTCAACACAGAAGCTTCATCTAGATGAGACAAACTAGAAAAATTGAATAGATTCGAAATCATTTGATTCTGAGACATTGCAGTGACATGCTTCCACTCGTATCTAATGACAAGCAAGCATGATTAAATATGAATGCAAACGATGCAAGAATTTTCATTTATTCTATTCACCTGGACACGTTTTCTGAAACGTCTTTCAATTCGTACTTTCTCTAAAGCACACGTACCTTCTAACGATACGTACTTTCTCTAAAAACCAATGATGGTACTTTTTTACCATCTCTATTGGAAATAAGCTGTTTTTCTTTTCTTTCTTTTCTAAAAACTGGTTGAAAAATATAGATTTACTTTAAGTGAAAAGAAGCTGAGAACGTTTACTGAATTTAAATCACTGTTTGATAAAGGAAATTCAGCATAAACTTGAATACGAAATGATAATTCAACTCTTAATGTAAAATTCTTGTCTGAAATCGATTTTTTCGCAATGTACATTACACTATTCAAATCGATTCATATCTTATGTTTCCTACTAAAAATTCTGACATTACAAAACAGCCTGAGGCAGAATTGTCTGTTTGAAACTTGCTTAAGTTCAGAAACTAAAATGTGAATAATTAAATGAATGTTCGTACTCAAAGACAAATGATTTAAAGTGACTCTGAATGGGTCTGTCAAAGAATCAGATGTATTGGTATGAATGATACCAATTTTAAAACCAATAATTCGCTTCAATAGTTGCTTCCATTGATAAATGAATGGAATTTTAAACTTCGATCTCCTTTTTATTCCAACAAAAGCATTTCTCTGATATAAACTAGAACCTCTTTCAGCTCTGTCGGTTGTTTGTATAGCTTAATAGGTATTGCTCTCTCTTGATTGTAAACGGTCGTTTTTATAACTCTGCTCCCAAGATTATAATGCTCGCATGATAAAAAATGTAACTTTCCATAACTCTCATGATTTTGAGTATAACATTTTATTCCTCTCACAATCATGAACATATCCTTATTGTTCAAATATTCAAAATTCATCTCGCCAGAGCCTCTTCATTGCTTGAGTATTATTCTTTATTGAGCTTTTGAGTGGCAACTCAGCTCTATAAAGATCTTTAAATTACGAATTCAGGTGTCCTCCAACAGCAGTTACATTACTGCTCATTAGATATCTCACATTCTTTCACCTGAACAATTGGCTTGATGTCAAACATATAACATTGGACCTCTTATTACCTCCACATTATTAATTTCTTTCTATCCTAACATGTGTTGATGTCTCATTTTCTTATTACGTTGACTTCTTGTTATTTTAACACAATTTCTTGTTATCTAAACTAAACATGGCATTTAATAACTTGATCATGTTACACGTTTCTTGTTAACTTCGCTGGAAAAGGGAACAATTTACTGACATTTCGTTAGCCGCACGAAATCTGTTACTGGTTGAAATTCATTCGCAGGTTTTCATAGTAACATTTAACGATTGTTTGATTTTCAAAGTTAAATAAAAATGTAGTACATAATAAAATTTTATGTTGATCTCAGACGCTTGGTTAGGCTTTGTAGTAAGATTACAAGTCAGTAAGGTCACAAAAATCAATGAACCACTTCCACTCTCTTATGAGTTTATTTCATGGTGGATTTTGGCTGCTCATCAGATTTAACATACTGTCTTCTTTCTCCAATTTTTTTATATTCAGATTCATTACATGCTTACCTTCATTAAGGTACACACATTTTGTTGCCAGAATCAATTTCATTGCTGCAGCATCCAATTGCATTACAATGTTACTTATTTCAATATATTACGTAACACCATCATTACTTTTTACAAAAAAATTAATAGAGTAATAAAATATTTTTAAACCCTATTCCATTATTTTTAAATTTACATTTAATAGATGCATAACAGAATTTCGATTTCAAAAGATTCACCGCGTACTCCTATTGTGTAAGGAATTGAGCCTTGCTGTGCTTTCGACCTACAAACAGTGGGAATTTTTATATTGAAAAACCAATAATACATAGAAGCATTAGAATTTTGAAGCGACATGTTGAATCAACACTACTCACCATTTTATAAACAAAACCACATCGTGGTGCATAGCTTAGTAAACACTATTTTGATTTTCATTCGTAGTCTGTCTGGGTATGAAAATTTGCATTTCTTAGATGCCTCTGATGTATCGGCTTATTTACCTAGGTTCATTCAGAAAAAACTGCGTTTATTTGAATGGGTTTGTGTTCTTTTTTCAAAAAAACCTCGATTATTTTAAAACGACCAGTCTTTCTTCCGGGTGTATTGACAGTAACACTGTTTTTTACTCAAGGCTAATTACAGCCTATTTGTGTATTATTTCATTCAAGACAATGAAACTTTCTTTTTATGTTTTATTGAAAACTCTTCAAATTATGCCGCATATTTATTCTATTCAGAACAAATGCACTCATTATTTCGCAATGTTATATAAAGCAATGGAAAATTCCATCTCGTTGTTCAGAAAAAAATCCGTCTTATTGTATATTAATTTTATTTCCAGCGAATGTAAATTAATTTTGCATGATACTGAGAATAGTAAACCATGTATACTTTTTGTTTCATTGAGAGCAACTGTACCAAAATTTCAATGGCCGCCTTCGTGGCAAGCCAAACCTGCGTCGAATTTTCAATCTTTATGAGTTGATTTTCAGCGCGTTGTGTTGTATTATTAACTTTACGATCGAGAGATCAAAATATTTTGAACGACGTATGCGATGAACGCTGTTGCTCTCATTTTGATTGCTCCTTTAGTTTTTGAATAACCATAGTATTAATAAGTTCCTACCTGTATCTTCAACAAAATTGAAATGACCGTAACTCTAATCCAAGATAAAAACACACAAAAGTTCAAAACTAGGCATAAATTGAGTGTCCCCATATCTTGATTTATAGAACAGGATAACACAAGATTTGTGGACTGACTGGCTGTGGACTGACTGGCTCACCTTGCATGTCTATACATGAATAATATCCTGGACATTCAAGTGAACAAAATTTCAAAGTTGTCCCTTTGTTAAATCCTACTGTGTTAAACTTAAAATATTACTTTCACACACATTTTGGTTTTTGATGGAAAAAAGCATTAAATTTTGTTAAAACATATATTGAAGTGGTTAATTCTTGCCTACACCCTTATAAGTAATTAATCCAGTGTATCTCTATATTCATGTACATGAAAATGTATAGATAATATGTAATATTGCTACACTTCTTGCATTAGAGTTTCAAAAAAATCATGTGAGAAAAAGTTATTTGCATATAATATAAAAATATTTTAATAATATACAGCATGTATAATATATTGATGATAGATATAGACATATATGAGGCATGTAACATTTTCCAATATATAAACGAGTTTTTGCGTAAGCGATTATTTTTAACTGTATATATGATATATGTATACTTTCGTCATTATAGTTTTTTATTTCATTTTTCTTCATCTTATAGGCAAACTGAAAACTAAATGAAAAGTTTTGAATAATAACATTGTACGGACGGTAGAACTGGTTTCGCTGGCCTCCAAGTTCAATGCTTGATACCTAAAATCTCCTACCACTGCTGGGAAATTCTTTATCATTCTCGTGCCAGATTTCAACTCACAAATAAAATATTTCTCTGTATTCATGCTGACACAATAATCATACAAACATATGAGTGATCGATCAAGTGAAACTCTAGTCTGGACCTTTAACACCTGGTCTCAGCTTCAAGACCGCCGAAGCAGCCACCGGTCACTTGCTCAACTTTCATAAGAGCAACTCGGACCTCGTGATCATATCCCAAACGGCTGTTGTAGACAGCGGGCGACCCGCTCTGTTGTTAGCCATCGGTGTAGAAATTTCTTACTTAATTTTTTGTAGTTTTAGAGTTTCGATAGCCTGGTTTGGAGGTAAATCCGTGTACTCTCAGGTGCCCCATGTTGTAAAGATTTATTACTAACTGTTATCTGTTATGCAGCTTCATGGTTTTGGTAACTTCTGTTGGTTGTTCATCCATGTATTCCTCGTTCTGCAGAATGAAGAATTTTTAAAGCTTATAATTACATATTTTAAAAATTAAAAGTCAAATTCGTGGTATTTTATGTACTTGAACTTTTGTTGTAGAAACATAACTGTGGTAAAGTTGAGGCTAGTGCACTGTGTTTTAACTCCTCAACATGTAAGTGTAACAATTGTTTGTTCCAGGCAGTTAGTATAGTTTTAGCTAACATTGGCTTAGACTCTAATTTCCCGGTATTTATTGAACTGAACTTCAACAGTTTAGTCCAAATTGAATGTAGAATGGCTCAACTCGACAGACTAGGATATTTTTATCATTAGGAGAAATTTTCATTATTTATTGAAGCAGCTCACGTTACGAGCGTTGAACTAAACTGAAATTTTTCGCGTCTTTTCCAGAAGTTTTCAGAAAAAGTTACTAGACTTTTAATTGTTTCAAATAATATTTAAATTTAACCTCGACGATGTCCCTATGCCGGTATCTGTTCTCTATCTTCTTGGTGAGTTTAAATGCTGCAAATCTTGGTGATTTATAGAATTCCCTTTACTGTTAAGCGATCTGTTTGACGAAACATGGAAAACATTTTTTGAAATGAAGAATGTTTTATTATTTCCTACAGTGTTTCATGCGTAGAGACTTATTCCTCTATATAGGTCTTTGAAAATGCTAAGCTTTTTTGAAGAAAGAAAACTGCCGTGGGACCGACATCGCACCACCATAATTATGCATAGTTCGGACACCACACACTGTTCCTTGACGAATGATTTCGATTCTTTTGCGGATAATTTTCGGTTTCCTTTTAAAAATATTTTCCGAAGAGTCTTTCAAAATTCTACTTGAAAGTTACATCACCACAAGCAATAGCACAGAACAAATAACAAGCACTGATCAACAAAACAAGAAATCTACTACAATGGTGGTCATGTTAAGCATTTCGACTATTTCATAAAATCTGTTCAGTCATGATTTTTCTACGACTTGTAATTTTTCGATTGTAACTAACAATTCTTTCAAAAACATTTTTTACAGATCGGAGCGTTACGGAGCGCTGTTTGTACTCCGCTGTTGCCGCTGTCGCGAGCCCTGCCTGAATCAGAGACGGGAGCTTTTGGACCAAGTCTTCCAGCAGACACGGCAAGTTATGAAACGATCGATGGTGCAATGTCTATCTTTACTACGAATACAGTAGCCGTTTAACGTTCTTAGTCTAAATAATATAGTAAATTTATGATAATTAGATTATTAGCTAGTTTAAGCCTCCCTATCCTCAACAAATGAGATCCAAAGAGAGGAAGGAAGAAGGCACCATTTAGTATGGAGTTAAGGGAACGTGGAATCTATGCAGAAAGCGCATAGAAACAGTAAGATGAGAAAGAAGTTCATGAAACAAGATCAAAGTTGAAGAAGAAAGTAGTAGGTGTTGAAAAAGCAGGACAGCAGTGAACCGAAAAAAAGTTGGTCCGTTACAAAACAAAAACCCTTGTTATTTTAACGAAAACAAAGCCTACCTAACCTTTAGCTCGGGCCCTCACNGCTTTTGGACCAAGTCTTCCAGCAGACACGGCAAGTTATGAAACGATCGATGGTGCAATGTCTATCTATACTACGAATACAGTAGCCGTTTAACGTCCTTAGTCTAAATAATACAGTAAATTTATGATAATTAGATTATTAGCTAGTTTAAGCCTCCCTATCCTCAACAAATGAGATCCAAAGAGAGGAAGGAAGAAGGCACCATTTAGTATGGAGTTAAGGGAACGTGGAATCTATGAAGAAAGCGCATAGAAACAGTAAGATGAGAAAGAAGTTCATGAAACAAGATCAAAGTTGAAGAAGAAAGTAGTAGGTGTTGAAAAAGCAGGACAGCAGTGAACCGAAAAAAAAGTTGGTCCGTAACAAAACAAAAACCCTTGTTATTTTAACGAAAACAAAGCCTACCTAACCTTTAGCTCGGGCCCTCACATTGTCCCCCTGGGAGCGCTAATTCCCATAGATACAATAGTTGTATCCCCCTGAGGGGATTTATGATTATACGATTTCAATTGCCGTACAACATTCTTAGTCGAAATCATATTATGAAATTCACGTATGTATGAGCATCATACTCGGATTACATTATGCATTTAGGTTGAAATATTGCTCGAATGTATTTATGTTTAAGTTTAAATTATATGTTAAAATTCACAAAATCCCTTATGTATCCGTTTTCTTTCGCTACATTCACTATTCGACACACACATCGTTGAGAATTGACGCTACTGTTCTACTTCACGACAAACTGAACACCGTTATCAGTTAAAGGCCGTGAAAACCTGCAGTCTAACCTTATGAAGGGATCTTGCAGTTTGTGGCGTCCAAAAATTTAAATTTCATAAATTGTCACTGGCTCTTACAACAAGATGCTTGGTATTTTGTGGTGTTCAAAGAATTGAATTTCATTTCAAATTTCGGTTAATTGCTATCAAATATTTAGCGGTTTGTGGTGTTCAATTCTTTGAATTTCAAGGAAAATTGTTGTTTCTTTTTTTCCTATTATTTAATCGTTTGAAAATTTTACACTCATCGCAGCATGCCTGGAGATGTACGAGGATTACATGAGGTCGTGTACACACACACAGCTCGCTAATTTAAGATCTTAATTTAGACTGCGACGTCCAGTACTTGCTGGGAAACATAAACAATGCTTTACTATATAAGCGAGGATAATGTTTGTTACAGCTGTAGCTAAGGTTTTGCTCATACTATTGCTGTTATAACTCACATGTTTCTCTTATTAAGATAAAACAGGAAAACCAACGTAACTAAGAATATCATGACAAAGCAAACGTTTCAGTGTGTGAGAAAATCTATCTTAAGTACTCTGGAAAACAACAAATCAAGGTGCTAAAAATTTAGAAACTAACTTCTATTTCAGAACAAACCATGAATAGAACACTGATATTTAAATGTTACGAATTACCAAAAAAAATTAACATACTCCTATGATGAAAAGTTTTGTCTGAAATCAGACGAATTTGGGGCTGAATTTAAATTATTAAAATTTATGCTTTTAAAAACATGGTCTTTATTTTCAACCACTTACAGCTATCACACGTATATTGATGTACCACAGAGGAGCGCATCACAAATGTAATATTAATCGATTTTCCTATCATTTTTGAAGCATAGACATGGGTTTGTTTGAGAAAAACCTCTTAACCTTTGACTATTTCTCGTTTTTCATTTTCTCGACACGTGTGATCTCTTCTTACATCGCAAGCACTGGGCTCCAATCCTTTGTGAGGTGTGCACAATACAGGGGAGTCTCCTTTCGCACTGGTAATAAACCTGACCAAACCATCCAGATCGTCTATTACAGAGCATTGTTTACGTAAAAACCTTAATTTTGAAGGTGCAAATTAAAAAAATTTGAATTCAGCCCTAAATAATACAGGTCAAATAAATAAAAATATGAAAGAAGAAGAGCGAAAAGCAATTTATATCCAATGAAGAAAATGCAAAAACCATCATTGGTTTCAAAAATGTCTTAACATAAAGGTCCTTATTATAGTTGATATACACACATGGGTATCGTAATGTGCATGCCAATTGTCGAAAAAAATGTTTAAAAGTTTCCATTTCACACCCTTCTTCTTATAGTTGGTTGATGAAAACCTTTAATTACAGCAAGGTTGTAAAATGGAATAATAAATGATGATATCAGTTTTACTTTTCGTTGAGCAGGAGTATGTACCATTCGATGGAATGGGCGTGGGCTTCTCGCTGGCGATAGATAAATACGACGACCTTTTCTTGACCTACGACGAGTGCAAAGCCAACGCAAGCCTGAGAGGTACATCTGCCAAGTTGAGATTCATATGCTAAATTGGCTTATTCTAAGTTGTTTTAGCCAAAGCAAGCCTGAGAGGTACATTTGATAAGCTAAGACTTCCATGCTAAATTGGCTTATTCTAAGTTGTTTTAGCCAAAGCAAGCCTGAGAGGTACATTTGCTAAACTAAAACTTCCATGCTAAATTGGCTTTTCTAAGTTTTTTTAGGCATCGCACGAGTGAGAGATATATTTGCTAAGCTGAGACTTCCATGCAAAATTGGCTTATTCTAAGTTGTTTTAGCCAACGCAAACTTAGAGGTACATTTGTCCAGTTGAGATTCCCATGCTAAATTGGCTTATCTAAGTTGTTTTAGCCAACGCAAGCTTAGAGGTACATTTGCTAAGGTAAGACTCCCATGCTACATTGGCGTATTCTAAATATGTTCCTTTCACGTGTTATGTCTTCACGACTCATCTACCTTTCTCTGGTCGTGCTGTTGATACATACCCCGAGTCAAACTTTGCCGGCAAAATT
>JACJUY010002855.1:29669-43873 GCA_014220935.1 Platorchestia sp. MABIK | reverse complement strand
AGATGTTTATAAAAGAGAAAAAAAGATGCTTTATACCAATCAATGAAACCTGATACATATCATCTTGTACATAGTTTTTTTCAAATGCCTTACAACTAACACCAGGACGCCATGTCGTTTACCCCCGGTCAAGCCGGTACCCATTTCCGACAGCTGCGTAGAGTGAAGTATTGTGCTTGAGTTTTCCTTTATACTCAACGGGGAAATCGCCGCACAACGCCGGGATTCGAACCCTCGACACCTTCACGGAAGGGCGAGGCCTTTAACCACTCTGCCACTGCGAGATTAACTGTCTCTTACGCACTTAATGAGAGATTCAATATACTTATCTCTGTACGTACAATTTTTACATTTCCTGCATTAGAGTTTTAAAAAATTAATGAGTGCAAGCTTCAAATTTACCATGTGTTCGTTCCCACAACAAAAGTTCAAGTACATAAAATACTCGAAATCTTACTTTGCATTTCAATATATATTTTAGTTTTTTTAAATATTACCTCGCCTTATGACTCGAATGGCCTAACCGAAAACCAAATGAGAAGGTGAGAATACATAAGTGATATCCTGCAATCCTAGTATCTTCATTTTATCCCATGTACCCATGCCCGTACAATGTTGAAGAGAACACCGAGAGGAAATGAAACTCGAGAGGTTTTTTGTTGTTGCTCCTGGACTGTAACTAGATTTCCCTTAAAATTTCTGTTAAAAAATTAAAAACTAGCTCATTTACACGTTTTTCGAATTTCTTTTCCGTTTTACTTGTTTTTTCATATAGTAATTTCATGCGATTACACTGAGCTCGACTGTAATTTTCGATGCAAAAGGAAGTTTGTTTTTTAAGTTTATCATTTTTTCATAAATTCATTTTCAAACGTAAATACATGAATATGTATGTATATATGAGTATGTGCGCGTATGTGTATCTGTGTACGCACGCATACATATATATCTATGTGTGTATGTGTGTGTGTATATGTATGTCTACATTCACAGAAACAAATATATGTTTCTATTTCTTCTTTTTGCTCAAAAACAAAACCTCAAGGTCTATTAAATTTCATTTAAATGCTCTGCTACCAGTTAACACTGAACCATCCTTCAGAAATAAATATGATTATTGCACTTGCTAAATGATTCGAAAATAGATCCATCACTTCCCCAGAGGACGTTTCTGTGAATAGTGAAAATGAAAAATGTAAATAAACAAATGAAATAAAGCGAAATTTGAGCGTATGACTGGCGGAAAATTAACTTTCTGTACTCATGTTGAACAAGCTATAAATTTCATTTTGAGTGTATGTTTGTTTACGTGTTTTTCGATGTGCGTGTAGTGTTGCGCGATATTTTTTATAAATTATTACTTTGTGACTGATCTTTCCTCAGTACTTGATAGTAATGTAAGACGGTGTTTCAATCTGTTACAGTGCAGCATTTTTTGTCATTTCTTACTTCGTTTCAAATAACAATTAAGGAACTCCGAAGAATTCTCTGGCAGGATTTAAATTATTAATTAGTTAGCAGCCATTTCTTGGTGTATGAAATATCCAAGAGATAACATTTTGATTAAATTAGTCCCTGACATGGTCAATATATTAGTACACCTCGTTTGGTTTGTCTGTTGGTGCGTCTCGTATAGTTCGTCTATTAGTACACCTCGTATAGTTTGTCAATAAGTACACCTCGTATGGTTTGTCTATTAGTACCTCTCGTATGATGCGTTTATAAGTATTTTATAAGTATTTTATAAAAAATTTTAAATCCTTTTTGTTGTTATGCGCCTCATGTATCAACTTTTTTGGAAATAAACGGTTTATTTCTTTATTCTCTTTCTTTTTTTTCTTGCTTTCTCTCATTCATCTATCAGAATTGCAACTCGTTTCTATGTCATCTATTAGAATTATCACTCGTTTCTATGACATCTTTGCGAATTAGCAGTCGCTTCTTTGTCTTCAATCAGAATAACCACTCGTTTCTTTATCATCTGTCAGAATTCCAACTCGTTTCGATGTCACCTATTAAAATTCCAACTCGTTTCAATATCAACAATCAGAATTACGGCTTCATTTCTGTGTGACCTATCGGAATTACAAGTCGATTTTATGCGATCAATCAGATTTAAAACAGTTTACATGTTTCTAGAAATGCGTATTGCGGGATATTCATAAATTACTTTTAACTAACTTTTTCTCGCTACTTGATAACCATTTACGAAGGTGTTACCATCTGCTTCTTTGGTCTGACTTTTTTTTCTCATTTCATTTCAATTAATAATTAAGGAATTCCGAAGAATTCTCTAGTAGTATTGAAATTATTTGTAAATTGTCACCCATCTCTATGTGTCTAAAATATCCAAGAGATGAAATTTAGACTGTTACTCTCAATAACATATTTAGCCCCCGATACGACTATAGTAAGCCTCGTAAGGTTGTTTATGAGTAATTGCAAGGACCTTTATATTAAGAATTTTTTAAAAACCAAAATGTTATGCATCTCATATATTAACTTTTTTAGAATTGAACAGTTTTTCTTTCTTTTCTTTTTCTTTCTTTTTCTATTCCACTACGGTGTCTTTCTCCTAGCTCCTCAAGCTGATGAGGATTTAGAAATCTACTTGTTAGCTGCATTCTGAAGCAATTATGTTAACAATGTCTTAATATCATCAACTGAAAAGTGAGTTATCTGACTTGTTTTGGATTTGTGATAATTCTTTTCTAAAGCCAACCCAATTATTATTTTTTTAAATCCCCCTACAAAAACGGTATTGATATTTTTTTATTTCAGTGCCAAAAGTGTTTCCGATTGAATAAAGGTCAGTCCCAAGATATGTACCTCTTGGGAGAGACCACAAGCAAGGAGAGTTGAATGGACAGTGCACTAGTCTAATGTAGAACTTGTCCCCACACGGGAGTCAATACAAGAGGGCAAGTCAGGAGGATTAATAACTCTTTAAAGCGTTCTCATCTAGAAGTCTATGCAGATTTCTTCCTGAAGTATATAGTCGGTTTTTACAGTCCCACATATGTGCATCTCCATTCATATCGCCAATGAATCTAAACAATTCACTCATTTGAACATAAAACGATAAAACTCTTCAAAACCATGTACACACATTGAGATTATAAATATTACATATATCAATATAGTCCAAAGAACAGAACACTTTAATTGATGCTATTTCTAATTTACCATTCAATAAATTATCAATATTATTCACAGATGAATTAATATCATTCCTAATAACAAAACATAATCCACCTCTGGGCCCGTTTTATCTGTGAGACCACACGCACTCACAGTTAACCCATGTTTCACACAAATATAGTATGTCAGGTTTCTTAGTGTACGGATAGAGTTTAACTTCTGACAATTTAGAAGATAATCCATTAACATTTAATTGATAAATCTGAAAAAATTTTCAGAGAGACCGCTTCTTTTGATCCTCTGATCACAAATTTTAAAGTTTTACATCATTTTTTAGGCTGTTTGCAATCTCTTGTTTCCTTTAGAATGAGATATTTCAGAGATTTTAGTATTTTTTCTGATTTTGCATTTATTTTCAAAGACTGTATCAACTTCGTTTTGAGGGTTTACATGACTTTGAAAATCACTGAGTGGTCGAGCACCAAGTTTTTGGCCAAGATGATTTCTAATCATTCCCAAATATATTAGATCTCTTTCACGCTTGTTTTCACGATTCAAGTTACTAGATGAGAACACGTCCATCATCAATTTACCCAGACGAGGAGAAAAATCCTGAAAGATAGCTTACACTTAAGACTCAATTTTTTTCACCACTGTTTGTATTGGATCTTCATTGGAGACGATGGCTTCTGATGAGCGCTGACGGCCATTAAAATAAGAAGCTAGTAAGTTCTGCTCTCACTGGTTGGGTTTGACCGGGTGAATCCTTCTTGGTATGCAGGGTGTTCTGTAACTCATGGTACAAACTTTGACATTCTGTATTGAAACCCAAAACAAACATATTTTCAGGAATAACGAAATGCCCAAAAATGCTTTGTTATCGAGATATCGAATCACGGAAATTTATTTGATTTTAGGGAAATTTATCACTTTTTTAATTGTGACGACCCACTATATGGTAACACTTGTTTACCTGCCGTCTGCTGTCGGTGAGCGCTGTGTCTCAACAACATGGATCATTAAACAAATTTTGAAAAGACAGATTTGATCTTGGCATTTGGTGCGGCAAATGGCCATGCTAGAAAGGCTGCTAGACTGTGTGCAGATCGTTTTCCCAACCGCCATTTGCCTGATCATCGTAGTTTCACAAGATAGCATCTGCGGCTGCGGGACACAGGTAGTTTTGAGGTAAACAGAAGACATGTTGGTGGTTCTCGTCCTCAGCGAGCTCGCGCTGATGACGAAGAGCGGATACCACAACATTTAGCAGCAAACCCACGTACAAGCACTCGAGCTACGGCAAATGCGCTAGGAATACGTTCTCACTCTCTAGTATGGCAAACTGCAACGGCATGCACCCTTACCATTTTCAGAGATTGCAAGAGCTCACTCCAGCTAACTTTAAGCCTCGTGAACGGTCCGCACGTTGGCTTGTGAATAAACACCAAGAGGATGATGAGTTTCCAAAGTATGTGCTCTTCACTGATGAAGCAACGTTCAGTCGCTGTGGTGTTTTTAACACACACAACTTCCACATGTGGCAAAATGAAAACCCTCGCGTTGTGCGGCAGAGTAATTACCAACTCCGGTTCAGTGTAAATGTTTGGGCTGGTATTGTCTGAAACAATTTAGTCGGGCCATATTTGCTGTCTGAGCGTTTAACAGGAGAGTCCTATGAAGTATTTCTAAGGGAAGTATTGCCTGGCCTACTTTACAATGTGCCTTTGGACATTCGACGACAGATGGGGTTCGAGCACGACGGTGCTCCATCACATTACTCAATGAATGTGCGAGGATACCTAGACAGTACGTATCCCAAAAGATGGATAGGACGTTCTGGCCCAGTTTCATGGCCAGCGAGGTCTCCAGATATGACACTTTTCGACTTTTACCTATGGGGGCACATAAAGAGTTTAATTTATGAGACCCCAGTGGAGACAGAGATGGATCTTGTAGGAAGGATAGTGGACGCTGCAGGACGCATTGAGAATGATCCTCGAGTGTTCGATCGTGTTCGGGAATCACTTCTGCGTAGGTTTCAGATGTGCATTGACGAACAGGGCAGGCATTTGAACAGTT
The DNA here is from genome assembly GCA_014220935.1 of Platorchestia sp. MABIK. Classification (NCBI taxonomy): domain Eukaryota; kingdom Metazoa; phylum Arthropoda; class Malacostraca; order Amphipoda; family Talitridae; genus Platorchestia; species Platorchestia sp. MABIK. The sequence continues at coordinate 38,653 of JACJUY010002855.1, read as the reverse complement.
CTTGTAATGTCAATTTTGGAAGAATTAAGGTTAATGAAATCAGATGAGTTTTCATTACCCAAGACTATGAAGACTGTTCCCACCAGAATTAGAAAAGCACACAAATGTTGCCATACCGTGAGTCGTCACAATTAAGAAAGTGAGATATTTCCTTAAAATCAAATAAACTTTAATGATTCGATTTCTCGATAACGAAGCATTTATGGGCATTTCGTTATTCGTGGAAATGTGTTTGTTTTGGGTTTCAATACATAATGTCAAAGTTTGAACCATGAGTTAGAGATCATCCTGTATAGTACGACCCTTGAGATTAGTGTACATCTGCCGGAACAGTCCCTTGTTTAGGTTAAGTGGTTTTCAAAGACGAAACATATGTTTTTTCATTACTCCCTGAGTTTGGAATTTGAATTATTTCTTGCGTGGGGGTACGTTTTCCATTGTTCAATTGAGAACTCATCACATTGGAAGTCGTCTTGGTTCTTTGAGAAATTGATTCAAAATGATCTGTGGCTCACACATGACTTGCCTCCGAGGTACTGGAAAGGAAACTTCTTCCTTCATCAATGACTGTTTTTGAAAAGAATTTGGAATACATGAACACTCTCTAGAACTGGCGCATTCCCCATACAGTTAGCTTAGTGGAGAGTGGGGGCATTACTTTTTTATTTTGAGTGGCCACGACCGCAGCATCTCTCAGCACATGTACACCCACTTGCAAAATGTTCAAAGCATTGGCATTCATAACAGTGGATAGGTGGAGGTGAACATAAATGGACCTGGAAATTAGTGAATTCTATTTATAGTTGTCTTGGGAGGTCTCTGCCTTGAAATGCATTTTTACACTGAAGGAATTTGTTTCCTTGAAAAATTTTGGCAATATTACCATGTTTATAACTTTGGCATTCTCACAGCTGGCAATTGAATAAGATCATTTAAATTGACATCATAGTCAATTGGTCTTGTTGTGACTATACTTCAGTCACCCCTCAAAATCTCATCTAGTCATTTTAAAGATTCAGTAATCTTAATGTGTCCTAATGTAAATTTTCTCAACAAAAAGTTCAAATTTCTTCAATCTGTATCACCGTGTTTTAATGTAAATTTTCTCAACAAAAAGTTCAAATTTCTTCAATCTGTATCACCGATACGCACCACAGGAGAAGTATAAGTAAGACCGCTACTTCACTTGCCTCAATGGAACTCATCGACGAAAGTAGCAACTCTAAGCCTTACAATAAATAGGTGACCCCAGCAGTTCTCCAGCGGATCCACCAGCAAGCCGAGGCTTCCACTATGCCCGTCCTTATATTAATATAGGCGACCGCAGCTGCTCACCAACGGGCCGAGGCTCCTACATCGCCTGTCCCTTAAAACTTGTGGCGGCAGCAGCTCTCCAACGGGCCCAGGTTCCCTTAAATAGACGTTGGCGAGCAGTGTCGGTGGTGTTACGCGAGATTTGTGATCTCTTCTGTGAAGTCATGGCGGCGGCCGTCACCAGCACGCTGAAATGCTATTACACGATACAACACCGTATCGTGGCCAGCCACGGACACGGCGCTCAGTATAACGTACGAAAAACGGACGTGGGTAGGTACGTCATCATGGTGCTGTTATATATTAAAATATGCATCGTTATAATGTAACACTGGTTTTGTGAGTAAGAGTTCCGGAAGCTGTTGTCACGCTCCGGTTTACGAGTCCCGGAAGGTCTTTGTTGCGCTTTGACTTGCGGGTCCCGGAAATTCTTCGTTACGCGCGGGTTTAAGAGGACGTGTGTAACCTACAGATCCAGTACACAGATACATGCGTTCCTGAGTGTTTACTTCTCCTGCCTTGGTAGTCTAAATCTACTGAAACTGTAGTTTGCAGCTACAGCTAAAAATACCTCATGTTGTGTTGAAAGAAACGACTCAACAGGTGCTCTCTAAGAATGCAAAAGACCTTCAAAACATACGAATGAAACTGTAGAAAGCTGGATTTGTTTTCATTTTTGTGTTTACCAATATGTGTCTTTCAAGTCATGTTCATTTTCTACGGTTAATTATAGGGGTTCTGATACCAGCAAAATATGCATACCATTTAAAAAAAGAATCATGAAAGTAAAATGGTTTAATATCAACGGCAAAAATATTTGATTAAAAACTTTGGATTGGAATGCGTTGCTCTCGTGAATGCAACTACGATTGATTGCAATTAAAGTTTTTTTTTGCGCGGTGGAATGCAGACTGATTGTCGTAAATAATATGAAAAACATTTAATACTGGTAATACTGAGGCACTTCTACACATAATTGCCGCATGTGCATTGGTACAAATAACTCTAATTTTAAGGGCAGAAACCATCGTAAATAATATTTTATAAGACATTAAAACAGCACTGATATTAGTGAAGAGATGCCTTTCACGACATTTAATATATTTGGTTCGATTATTTAATGCTTGGTTTAGTCATCAGGCTGACATGCAAACTGTAACACTGTACTGATTGTATTTTGAACAATAATAAGTGTGAATATTAGACATACAAATTGAAAATTGTGAGAGCGGTATAGCATAAATTTATACTTGAGCACTTACTTTCTTGAAAAAGTATAAATAGTGTAAATCAATGGAACTGAAATAGCGCTATTGTTATTTTAAACTTCTGAAAAAACTCATAATAGTGATGTTTATTCAGGAAACAAGAAAAGCAATAATACATGTGTGAGAATTAATTGTGTTACCTAACTCGAGCTAAGAATGAAGTGTTTCATCCAATGATGAAGTAGAGGCGCAATGAATGTCACCTTCGTGAAAAAAAAATCAGTAGGTTGTAGCACCACAATTTGGGAACACATATTTCGTCAGTTCCTGTGCCTGATTTCTGGGAATCTGTTTAAGTTTTGTTTTCCCGCCTGAACTGCGACCGAAGTGTTATTTTCATTATTTCCTCAAGAGCTTATTAAATCTCTGGCTTCATTTCTTCTACAATCTTGTACAGTGCTATATTTCGAAGAGATCTATCTCTATAGTCGCTACTTTTCTCACTCCATAAACATGGGTGCTTTCTTAAGATATCTATGAATAATTTTGTCGACTACCTACTCGTCAGGAAGCGGCGCAGGTGTTGGTCGAGGACAGCTTATCGCAGATATCCTTCATATACGAAGTCTGATTGATTACTGGCAGCAGCGTCTGCATCACGGTATACATAAGACAGGTAAGTCCACTTCAAAGGGAACAGCCTCTCCCAACCGTTAGACAAGCCAGCCAATAGGAGACGTTTGAGCTGATGACGTCACCAGTCCCATACCACGTGACCCACACCACACTCGCGGCAGCGTGCACTGGCTGCCTTACGTATGATTGCACCATGGCAGGAACTGCCGGGTTTCCGCATATACGTATTGAAAAAAAATTAAATAGTCTGGAAACTATGAAACTGAAAAACTTTGATAATCTCGTATGCAATGCTTAATAGCCACGTAATAATTAAAATTTGTGGGCAAACAGAGCAAAACCTTCATATTTATCAATCCAAAGCTCCGTTTGCGACTCGCATGCTCATTGTAATTCTCAAATTCAAATGTTTCTTTTCGAGTGTTGAATGGATGAATTAAATGAAAGTCCTCATAATGTTACTTTATATTTCAGAAAGGAACATAGAGTTCGTCGTTTTTCATCGTAAATAAACCACGGGATGAAATTATTCTGCCAAACAATGCTTTTCGCTTCAAGAAAGTCTTCACTTCATTTAGAATACTTGTTGAACGATACGCATAGAAAGCAGGACTAGTTATTTACAATGTCCATCATCTTTATTGCTCATTTATTTTTGACTATATATATTATAGGCCTTGTGTGAATTCAAATTGTAATAGGCTCCCGAAGTACAAATCTTTCTCCTGCATCTTTTTCCCAAACTGCTGTGCTCTCTTACTTACCGATTTGTTCAGACGATTTTTGAATAATCACCACTACATCATATTGCGTTATAAAGAATGTGTGATCAAGATTAGTTAATTTTCGAATTGCTCTCTATCCACGATCGATGTCTAAATAGTTGAAAATTTGAATAACAAGCATCGTTGAACTGAAAGTGTAGCTGCTTTGAGTAACTACAGGAATATTGGCAGTATTGCTGTAGTCAGTCCAGCAGCTACACTTTTCCTAGCGAAAATCCCTCAATACAGTAAAACATGCATTTGGCCTAGTTTTAATACGTGGCAAAATTAGCCTAGCATCCAAATTTATTTAATGAATGCATTATTGTAGCAATTAAATATTGAACACTACGTCCTTTAATTACTAAATATACATTTATATATTTATGTATACATATACGGCACACATCCTATAATATGCAACTTGCTCCGGTTAATTATAATATAAATGAATGATGATAATAATAAACTCAGTTAACGACAACTTCGGTCACATAGACTATTTAGTTGTCGCTTTGGCATTTCTACCAAAGTTACTGTGCTGTTGTAAGGTGGTACGCTGAGGTCATGAGTGTCTTCCATCTTTCTCCGCCATCTATACAGGTTACTTCAATTCCTACGTTATTGCTCGCATATTCCATCTTACTCAGTCAAGTGTGATACAACTCAATACAATACACTTTTCACCAAAAAATCAAAACTCATGAGCAAATTCAACAATAGCTGGCATAACAATATGCCCTCCTTTCGTCGGGCCACAATTCTCCAGAACTTCACCCCCATTCGTTGCACAGCGATATAGCATTACATAAATGTCGATAACTACCGTTTAGCATGAGCGACCCGAAAAGGAGCCGTCATGGACATTCCAACGCTTATCACAACATTTGCTTCTTTTTACCCGTCATCATAAAGATTCAATCACCATATGAACAAAGATTAAGGCCAATATAGCTGATACTCGAAATTTTTACCTGAAGAACCAGGGTACATGGATGCAAGGGAACAATAAATGTGGAAGGATTGAAGCTAGGACCCCAAAGTTGGGGTTCCAGCTCCCACCCCCACTTTGGCCGAGCGTCTGACCCGCGGTGGAACCCTTTCTCAACTCAGCGTTGAGTATAGGAGCGCAGTACGCTCGGCCATTTTGGTTCTAAACTGTGCCGCAGAATATACCAACTGCTACAAGCCTCTAGGACTTTGACAAACTGTGATACAAACCTTAAAACACAACCTCGCCACTCGAACTGGGTGGGTCCACTCAGATTTAACATCATATATTCCCGAATACATTCACTTCTTTAACAAATTCCAGTACTTTATGAATAGGTTCCCTATCTTATAACAGGTTGGTCACACTTATGTTTCCTCCTGTCACCGCTTAGAAATTACAAATCTCACTTCCTGTCTTATTGTACGAAACAAATTATAAGACTTCAGCTGTAACCAGATGCTTGAAACGTAAAATACACATTTTGTGAAATCTATCTTGAAGAATTGAAATCTCTTAGAAATACCTTTCCGCCATGACATCAAGAACAACGTGAAGAGAACTCTCAAACAAATTAAAACTATAACTGAAAAAATAACACCAATACATTTACAGGGTGAGCCAGAAGTAACCGAGCCTTTTAATTTGCTAATACAAGGAAAATTATGAACGCTAGGGAGTTGAAACTTGTTTTACTTGAAAGAATAACATTTTATGGTTTATCAACGCTAAGTTTTAAATACGTTCGAATAAGTGCCACGGCTGTTTAGATAAATTAGGGCTCATTTCTTTGTCGTTTCCACAACGCTCCTTATAGTGTATCTGGCGAGAGTTGAGCTATTTTATAATAAATATTGTTTTTAAGTTCTTGTAAATTTGTTAAATCGGCTACATAAACTCGTGACTTACGGGAACCCCACAAGAAGAAGTCGCATGGGGACAAATCTGGAGAACAAGGAGGCCAAGGGATGTTACCAAATCGTAAAATCAAGTTATTTGGAAAGCACTCTCCCAACAGTATCATTTCTCTTCCCGTTAATAACAAAAGTGTTGATAAACCATTAAATTTTTTTTCTAATAAATCAGTTTCAACTTCCTAGCTTTCATAGTTTTACTTTTAATATCAAATTAGAAGGGTAAGTTACTTCTGGCCGACCCTGTAATAACCGAGAGACAATTAGCATGGACAATTTCGGAACACATTACAGCTACTACCACACCTTAGGAGTACTGTCGTCGCTAAAATCAGAAATTGTGAAAGGAACAAAATAAATGCTAGAAGAAAAGTTGAAACATTAACACGCAAGCTGGAAAGTGAAGATAAACGTTTCTGAAACTTGCGAAGCCCTAGGGACTCTTAGTGCGTGATTTACGATATTAAAAAAGTAACGTCGATATTTTGCGCAACGTTGATCGGAGATCAGATGTTAGGTTAAGGCTCCCTAACCGCAACAAAGACGTTCGAAGTAGAGGAAGGAAGAAGGTACCGTTAAATATGGAGTTAAGGAAACGCAGAATCTATGAAACAAGGTGCATTGAAACTGTACGTTCAGAAAGGAGTTCATGAAACAAGATAACAGTTTAATGAAAAAGTAGAAGGAGCTGAGAAACAGGACAGCAGTGATCCCCCCCAAAAAAGATTGTCCATCCCGTAATAAAAGAAAATTCATTTCAACAAAAAAAAGCCTACCTAACTCTACTCGGGACCTCACATATTCCCCCTGGGATTGCCAATTCAATTGGATACAGAAGTTGTATCCGTTTGATGATGAAATGTACATACATTGGGTCTGGGTCATATCGGTCTTACCAAAATGGGACAATTTAGAGATCAGGTTGCATCGAAGGAAGGAACTTAATTGTGCATTATTTTGTTTACCTTCTCTTTCACAGATGTTTTCCTTAATGATCTATTGTAGGCTCTAATAGATTGTAAAGTTCTACACTTTACGAAGAACTTGATGATGAAGATCATTATCTGCGAGCAGCAAGTGTTGGGCTTGGGACAGTTTGAATAGATTATTCCACGAACTGTCTCACAGAAGCCAGGCAAATGACTGACTTTGCTAAACAGGTAAAGAAACACCCTTTCAAAACCTGTAACATTACCAACAAAAGACTTACTGCAGTACTTCAGTCCTTTGCATGGATCATCTGATTGAACTTACTGTTTAAAGGAAACAAACAGATGAAAGCTTAAATCACCTTTAGTTAAAATTGAACCACATTTGTTGCAATTACTTGAAAAAAAAAACATTTATTTCTAATAAAGTACAAACATGAAATGTCGATACATTGGTTTTTAAAACACCTCAACCTAAAACATCCTTAACTGATAATAACACATTGGTATCGTGATACCCGTGTAAAATGTGGAATCAAAAAATGATTGACAGAAAAGCACATCAAAAATGAGTTCCTTTCCTTTGCCTAATCTGATTTTGACAGTGCATTTGAAATAAGTTACTAAGAGTACACAATCTTCGTAACGCTTAGTTGAAAAATCTATTCGATTGTTTGCATTTAAATTGAAATAAGAGCAAAAATCATGCTAAGAGACCTTAACACAGAGACCCTTAATTGCTATTCAAACATGGTTATCGTAATACCCATGTTAATTAAGTGTTGAGACAAATGATTTAGATCCTTAATTGCTATTCATACATGGTTATCGTATTACCCATGATAATTGTCGAAAACATGATTCGGAGAAATGCACGACAAAATTAGTTCCTCTTTGTCGCGGTAGTCGGATTCTGGTAAAGCATTTAAAATACAGGTGACTAAGAAAAGCATAGTTATAATTCATGTGACGCATTGCTGAAAACCCTTTCGTTAGTGCGTACTCGTATTGAATTTTGAGCATAAGAACATAGGAACTAGTGGTACGAGTGTGAGGGATTGATGTTAGAAGTATAATGGGCAAATTTGATCCATTTTGCGTCTAGAACTATGAGGTTAGGCAGTTGGGATTTGAGACAATTTTTCACACGGACGTATCATCTACTGTGCCAGGTGGAGAGCTTCATAAAGAACATAATATTCACTCTTACAAAACAAAAAATTTGTTGTGATATCTCTTACGCTGATAGCGCTGGCGTAAAGAGTTAATCGGGGTGAAAGACATGAAAAGGATTGTTGTACAATGCTAGCCGTGACCTTTTCAACATAGGTGGAGCCGTACAAAAAGGTAACTAGCCAAAATAGTGTTATCATAATGTTTTCACGAGAGTAAGAAAGTAAGAAGAGCAATTTAAGACCAGAATAAGAAGATAAAAAAATGATGTTCTTTAAAATTATGACATTCTTCGAAACCTTGGCCCTTTTTTTACATGTTTAATGAAACAAAAAAAGAGAAAAAAGATGCTAAAGTACCCTCACATTAACATCCTTTCTTTGCGGCAATTAATTTAGTTTTGAAAATGCTAATAAATATGAGTGACTAAGAAAAAAATCCCTGTGACACATAGTTTAAAACACACTTGTTAGGGTGCGCGTATATTGGATTATCAGTCCATAACATATGCAGCATAGCTGGAGCAAAACGAAAAGTTAGCTACGAAAAATGATTTCGTCTTAATGCACTCACGGGCGCAGGAAAGTAAAAATTGCCGATGAATTACGTCGCACATTCAAATGTTTCAATATGAGCGAAAAATCCTATCAAATATCTTGAAATTTAGACCATGACATGATATCTGCACATGGGGGCTGTAATACTTATACCGGTTAATTTCTAAACAAACAAATGGTTGGTAGAAAAGCACGTTTAAAATGCATTTCCTTTCGGTGCGTTGGTCTTTTTTTGACAATGCATTTAATTGCGTAAGTTTGTTCAGAAATGCTCCTAGCATTTTTGTACTAAAACACAGTGATTCATTAAAATTTATATTTCTGTCTGATTATAAAATGCAACGTTTCGACGTATCTAACGTCATCCTCAGGCTGGAGAAAAAAAAATAACAATACGGAATAATTTTCAGTCACATTGTAAAAAACGCAAAACTAACACTTAAGTAATATAGACTAGTTTTGAAATCACAAAAGACGAAGGCGACTAGACAAAAAAAA
>JACJUY010002855.1:17919-28402 GCA_014220935.1 Platorchestia sp. MABIK | reverse complement strand
TGATGAACATCGCTGTTTATGTACAATATTTCTAGTCATACTACTTTTTCTGTGATATAAAATTTGATTTTTTTTTTGTCTAGTCGCCTTCGTCTTTTGTGATTTCAAAACTAGTCTATATTACTTAAGTGTTTGTTTTGCGTTTTTTACAATGTGACTGAAAATTATTCCGTATTGTTATTTTTTTTTTTCTCCAGCCTGAGGATGACGTTAGATACGTCGAAACGTTGCATTTAATAATCAGACAGAAATATAAATTTTAATGAATCACTGTGTTTTAGTACAAAAATGCTAGGAGCATTTCTGAACAAACTTACGCGTGAGGAAATTGGACTATTTCGTAAGGCTGAAAAGTTAGAAAAGAAATGCATTTAATTACAAGTGGTCCAGAAAACATCGTGCGTGGGATGCATTGTTGAAGACACTTTTTTAATTGCACTCCCATTTTGAAATTTGAGCTTACAAACATTGGAACCAGTGAGATGAGGGATTATGGTTGAAAGTAAAACGGGTAGATCCAAATTGTTTTTCGTCTTAGACTGTGAGGTTGACGTTAGAGGTAATTTTACATTGTTTCGTATCAACTAGTCAGCTAAATAACTGGCTCAGATAAAATGAAAAATTTTACAATAACGCAAAAAATTAAAATTCATATGCTACCAGCATTGGCACAAAAAAGATCACTGGATTCAAATAGATGAGAAGGATCATTGTACAATACCAGCCATAACATTTGCAACACTCCTGGGACAAAACGAGAAAGGCAAAACCGGCTCGGACAAAATGAAATATTTTACAATAACAAAAAAATTAAATTTCACGAGGTGTTTTCAACTCTTTCGTTATATTCGTCGGTCTTCATAGCAATGTTACCCAAGATGTATATAGCAGCATCTTCGACTTCAACGGATTCGAAAATTTCTCCGACTTCCATATTTCCTTTGAACATGACTGCAGCCGCTTTCTCTACTTCTTTCAGCTCTATGACTGTAGGTTCCACTTCTTTCTGCTCTGGAACCTGGGAGAAGATAAATAGACAAACTCGTAACAAAGCAGCATTTTTGTGTTGTAGATGGTACTTATGGACACTATAAAAATTGGAAAGTGGAAGATTTGATTCGCAATAAAGTTAGTTTCCGCTGCCCCAACCACAGCTGTGTTACAAAAAGAAAAAGGATGATGAGGGCACCATTTGGTATGGAATTAGGGGAATGTGAAATCTATGCACAAAGAGTATTCCTACAAAAGGCCGCCTGCGTACAGCACTCTCACTTCAGGACATATTTTCAGGACATATTTTCTCCCTGGGAAAAAAGATAAAAAGAAACATGTGGTATGACTGAAATGGAGATGTCCATGAATTACTGCATGCAGTGAAATGGTGAGCAGGACCATAAGTATCTCGGAATCCCTAATATACGAAAGGGCGAGCTGGGAAGGATGGGAATGGTCAAGAAGGGAAATGAAAAAGTAAAGTAAAAAGAAAGGAACATACACATTTTCAACTAGTAATGTAATGAATTGATAGAAGCCACGTTACATCCAGCTGTTTACTATCACACAATTAGCACAGGAATTACTGTTATGGAAATAGCCTTCACGGATGCAAACCTTAATGGAAAAAAATATATCTATAAATTTAACATCAGACAACGCAAATTCAAGTTACTTGTTTCTACCCTTAATAACAAATACAAGCCAACAACAGAACCGTATGTGTAAACTATCATTGTGCCATTATACGTACTTTCAATATTGTACCTAGAACTTAATCTTCATACCTCTGCTAAGAAATCCAATGTTTCTCCCAGCTGATGATCCGAGACCGTCTCGCAATTGGAGGCATGGGGGGCAGTTTGACAGACGCCACTGCAATTTTCACGTAGGCTTGGAAATAACTTCCTGCTGCAAGATGGTTTATTTGGAACTTCAATTTTTTTCCTCAAACAACTTTCAGCAGATTAAGGATTATTATTATGATCCCAATAAGGATTTTTTGGACTTGCACATTGAGAATTTTGACAGCTCCTGTCGTTTTCAGATTGAGAAGTGCTTTCAGACGTTGTTTGTAAGGTATAACTGGATGTTGAAGTGCCTGGAAGACAGATTGAAGTTCTTGTAGTGACATTTTCAGGTGTTTGAGAAGATGCAATGGTAACACTATGGATACTCCAATTAGCAGGCTTATCAACCGATTTAGAGGCAGAAGAGGCTTTTTTGTGACTGAAGGGCTGGAACAAATCTCTTGGGTTGAACAGGATCTCTTTTAGGCTGCTTGAGAGGTTGAGCATGCTTTCTTCGTAGCTGCTTGAGTAGAATATTTTTGAGAATCTGTGGATTCACTTGCTGTATCAAGTTGATTAGCAAGTGAAAACTTGCGCTTTATCATTGAAGTGGGTGAAGTGCAAAGCCCCGTCTTCATTGAAGGTGAAACATCTAAGGCAGTGACTGACAACCTGCATAGGTTGATTGGATGCCACTCTTGATCCACCTGCACAATAAAGAAGAAAATACAGAGAATGCACGCAATTTGGGTCCATTTTTAAACTATTATTACTTTTTCAAGTCAGTTCCAATGAAAACTAGTTTTTTTTTCTGAGGAAAATTTGTTTAAAAATTATAAAATACAACAAAGAACATCGAATAGAAACACTTAACCTCCACTGGTTGTCATTAATTGTGTATTTTTTTAGAATGATGATTCAATTGTGGTTCACAATGTAGATTGTCCATGAAATGTGGATCATTGCTACATATACGTGTAATCTTAATGCACTCCAAACCAAAAATTTAAAAAGAATTGAAGATTTAGTCAAATTTCATCATGATAATTAAGGAAAAAAGGACAAATGCATAGATTAGATTATTAGTTAGTTTAAGCCTCCCTATCCACAACAAATGCAATCCTAAAAGAGGAAGGAAAAAAGATCCATTTAGTATGGAGTTAAGGGAATGCAGAATCTATGCAGAAAGGGCATAGAAACAGTAAGATGAGAAAAAAGTTCATGAAACAAGATCAAAGTTAAAGAAGAAAGTAGTAGCTGCCGAAAAAACTGGACAGCATTGAACCGGAAAAAAATGGTCCATAACAAAATTAACACCTATTTTATTTTAACAAAAAGAAAGCCTATTTAACCCTAAGCTTAGACAAAAGGATATTTACTCAGTCATCGATGTTCAACATTGTATCTACATAGCAACAGTGTTCAAAATTTGTAAAAATCATCAATAAGTGAATTTGTACTACATTTTCACAAAAAACAATTCGGAATTATTCAACGGCACATGTCACTTGAATGAAGCATATCTACTTCAATTGTGAAATTCATTTTACACAGCTGTAAATCTAAAGCACAGAGGTCTGACATTAGTTGAGTACTTTAAAAAGGCCTTGCATTTCTTTTTGATACATGCACATAAAATGAAGTAACCTCATGAACTATCAGCTTGACAGAAGTTTACAATTTGCTATCAATTTAGCACTGTACTTCTGCATTTGTGTTCAACAAATTAGAGAAAACATGAACCCTATGAAGTGGTGATAGGAAATTTTGAAGAGCAAAAATACTCAAAGCCACACATTTATAATGACAGGATTCCCATAAATTCAATAACTTACAAATGTGAGTTTTCCTACACACTCACATTTTTTACCATTCCCAAGCCCTTTCACTTTGAAATAATGGCAAATAAAATATTTGCTGTGAGCATGAATGTTAAATTCATCTTCACTCTCATTTTTTTACATTTCTACTTCTCCTTTAACCACTAAAACTGAGTCTATTGCTATTTTCAATCTTGATGCCTACCATATTAGCCCAATATGAGTAATTGTAATTAATGAATTCAAAAAATTTATTCTAAATTGATCAACCCCATTCAGCACTTTTGCCGCCCATTACCACCGGTATACCAACATTGAAATTTATAGGCCACCATTAGATTTTGCTGCAAACTCGTATTTTTACATTCAAGTATGACTCCCTTGTAAACATACCATCCATGTTATGTGCCATACAGTTTTGATGCAGGAAAAATTATTATACATTCATAAGATTACATATTGTCACAACACTCATTAGCAAAGTTTCAACACTTCTTGAATCACTCTCTGCAATTATCTTCTGAAATATCTTATTACAAACTATTAATTTTGAGCCAATCCAACCATTTGTCAATCTAACTTCATTATTCATTGATACTTGACTTGTGGAAGAAAAACATTGCAAATAATTAGCCATTTAGTAATTTGAATAAGTGATCATTACCTGAATACCTTTTATTTAATTTACAGGTTTGAAGACATAAATTTTCATGAATGACACATTTACACGAGGAAAACATTTTATGCCCTTAGCAGGCATATCATTTGATTGCCACTGCAAAGTAACTTTAAATTTTTCCAACAACTTTTATTTTTATTCCATTTTTGCACTGTTGCTAATTGTATAAAAAGCTTGAAAGATATTTTGTGATATAAGCTATAATTATTAATTGAGATGATAAATGTGTTCATGACAAAAGTATGCATTTTCTGCTTTATTTCCTAAATAGTTGACTCATCAACCAATTTAAAAATGAATCCCATGAACTGTAATTAACATGTTTATATCCTGATTTTACTTTCATATTTTTCACATTCCTATTTGACCATGGTTGCAAATCAGTAAATTAAAGAAACATTTAAACTATTTCCATAAGCATGTGGTAACATTTAATTTCTTGAATTGTTCCTCCATGTAAAACCTTTGAGTTGTACTATATGGTTTGGTGAGATAGGTTATGTAAGGTTAGCATTGTTTCTCAATGCCTCATAACAAGATTACAGAGCTTACAAAATATCAGTTGTGCATAATACAACTCTGATTTGAGATAAGTTAGATTGAAGTAATGATAATTCAGATTCTCTCAAATAAATTCTAAGCAAGCATGATCAACTCAGATCAAAAACTTGGCCTATAATATGCTCAAGTTAAAAGATTAAGATAACAAGTTCGTTTAAGCCTCCCTAACTACTACAAAAAAAGAGAGTGTATCGAAGAGAGGAATCCAAGTTAAAAAAGGTATTCACATGTTACACTCAGTACATTTAAACACATTTGTAATAGCATTGTAGATTTACTAATTGTCAAGCCAAGAAAACAGTTTTTCTATTTGAAAATTGAGTATAAGTCTACAATTTGAATGATTTTAAAAATGTTTTCTTAATTTAAACTAATGCAATTTGAATTTCTTAAATAGTATTTAAATAATTATTTTAAAAGATATCCAGAATTGAAAGAATCTGCCACCACCTAAGATGGTTGGCAAACTAACCTTACCGAAACCCAAAGTAAATTTCTGTAAATTAATTTATCAGCAATCACTTTCTCAGTATACATTTTTCAATGTATGGATGCACGTAATGATTGACATTTCACATGATGGTAACTAAAAGGTCAATATTGATTTTAATGTTGTCAACGATTTTAATAATTTTGTTGCCAAGAATCACTGAAGGAACACATTAAAAAACGTTGTAAACGAATGACATTCTGCTCGCTGATGCGTTATTTTCGAGTTGTTCAACTTTTAAAATTTTGTGTTCAATAGCACTTCCAGTCAGTAGCGCGCTTGAGCTAGAGCTGTTTGAGGACGTTTGGGTGCTTGGTAATTTATTACTAGCTGACCCCGCAGAGCCTGAACACACTTCTAGGATGTTTTAGTTAATAACACAACAAAGGTTTTCACCCAAAAATATTAGCAGGACAGGAATAGTGAATACTTAAATGTACGATATTCACTCCTACGGTTTTGCTGATGTTCTACGGTGGCCGCCATATTGAAATTGATGCGAACTGCATATCGATTTCAGTATTCACTAACCCAGTTCCGTTAATATTTTTGGGTGATAACCTTTATTGCGTCATTAACTAAAATATCCTAGAAGTGAGTTCAGGCCCTACAGGCTCTGCAGGATCAGCTAATATCAAATTACGCTATATATTGCGAAAACAATAACTTTTCCCACGCTCCAAGAAGTTGCGGCATTGTTGATAAATGCTCTGCTTTTGCACGGAAAACACATTTCATAGCGCTGTTCCTATAACTTCCAAGTTAAATAACTTGAAAACTAAGTATTTACAAGCACAATGTCATTCATGTTAAACGTCTTGAAATCAACCATATTACATATCTATGGCACTGAAATTATTAAAATTGTTGACAACATTACACTCAATATTGACCAAGAATAAACTGCAGTTATGTTGTGGATATGGCAGTGATTTCAAGTTTCATAGCACCAAAACCAATGTTGATGCCAGAATGTTGTCATCAAAATTGTATTGTACATGAGTAAATTTACAAAAGATATATACTTTAAACATAATTGTACATGGATAACACCACTAAAATAGAACCAAAAAAAATAGAGCATTTTATTTCAGTAGAAGTACACATTTAAATGATGCTTGAAATGTTTGTAAGTTCAGTAGAACACGTTTATACCTAACAATTTTGTTGGACCACTTTGAGAAAAATTCTATCAGAATAAGTTCTACCGTCTGTAAAAATTATTCATTCCCCTACATACAAATGATTATAACAATCCCTAATTAGCCATCCAGCTAGTAAAAATTGCCAAATTATGAACAAAAATAATTCCATTCCAATTCGCACCATTCAAATAAATTTAAATTACCCAAAAGGCTTAACTCGGGAGTTAGCCCCGTTGGTGAAATATTCGATAACTAAACCTCCCACTAGATGGCGCCACNACGTGGCGCCACCTAGCGGCAGGTTTAGTTATTATAACCAACGGGGCTAACTCCCGAGAAACCCCACCCAAAATATTTGAAACTATTACTTTTAATTACTCTTCTCAAAATTAATTTACCTGTTTAATTATTTTTCTACAGAATCTCAAAGTGTCCCGAAATCTATCAGCAAAATTGTACTGTCATCAGCCAATTCACGGATTGGAAACATACTGATAAAGTCTTACTAGATTTACACATGATGACAATTGTACATCTTACCTCCAATACTTAAATTCATGTCATTATAAGACAATGGCACAACACCGTTTTTAAAAAGTACTTTTATTTTGAATGGTGAAAGGATTCTTCGGTAATCTGTTTTTCGAAAATGGCGGCTACACACAAAATGTTTGCACGAATTAGATTCCTTAATTGAACCTAAAAATTTATTTCCACTTGCTCCTATCGACTCTTTAAAATTTGCACGAGGATAATGGAAGCACTTGATATCAGGTTGATCTCTAGAACTATTTTCACATCTGATGAAACAACATTTTTTCGTTCTAATTGTAGGTGCCATTCTTGCAGATGCCAACGCCGACAAACTGGTCGCGTTGTTGTTGTTGTCCAAGTTGTCGTACAGCTGACTCGATATTGTCACATATTGTCGCCAGGTGGCGCTTCTCTCTTTATCTGTGTTGCTATTCATTCTGAGCCCGTGACGTCACCAGCCCCAGGGCTCTTCCACGGAAATACTTGAATGCTCCTACCTTCTTATGTATTGTCGCAAATCCAGCCTTGCTCCTTACTAAAGTCCCATGCAAGACAGCCAATACCTTGCATAATTAGGGACTAGGTCTTTATTTATATTAAAACTGGCCTAAAGAGTAAGAAACGCAAACTATTTATGACAAGCGGAGCAATGGTGGGAGTGCTTCACTTTCCTGGCGACCTAATAACGTTGAACGTGCATAAAATGTTCGTTTTATCTTTACGAGCGAATCCGAAGCCTCAGCTACGGATCCGAGCGAAGTTGAGGAGGTTGCCTTCGCGGGCTGCTTCCTCAGAGGAAGATTGACCTTGGTCAGGAGCACGTGTGCACTGTGTGCTCTGACCAATACCGGCCCCGCTTCTGGGATGTATAGTCCTTGACAGCCGGCATTTAGTGGAGAATGTTCGCCAGAACATAATCTTCGAAAGATTAACAGGTGAGCATTCCTTTTATCCATTGTTCTACTTGTCATGAATTGTTTGTAATTGCAGCGTTTACTGACCCCGTTCAGGGTGTCAGGTAAAGACTATGTTTCCTGTGCCAGTTAGTTCTGGAAGTTTTCGCCGCTGAAGCCGGTCGGCGAGACAGTATACCGTGGTCTGCATGCATCAGGCCTTCCACGCTCGTCAATCTTTGTACCCTAGGCTGGCATGGATTTTACCCTAGAATGCTCCTTGATTACCCTAGAAAATGTAAATGAGGGCAATGTAGTAATTACCGTGTGCGTGCACATGTACCCCCTTCACCCCATGCGCCTCTTTATCTATTTAAGCGCCGGCCATTCAGGCATTAGTGCTAATCGGTCCGCGCCCTCTGTATCTGTATCATCACCTGTCCGCCTCCGTTCGTACCAAGTAAACGTATACCGAAAAGAAGTGCGTTTCTCAACTCCTCCAAGCAGACTACCCCGTGGCCCCACGTTTGGGCGCGATAACCGTATAGTCTTCCATAATACAATTGGCTTAGCCCTTAATTACGTCACATAGACAGCTTTTTAAAGTATGTGGGGATTCGTTAATTAATCAATGAATGATTTGAACCCTTTTATTATGGAAATGTGAATAAAATGACAACAGCTTTCCATTACAATTACAAAAGATATTTCGAAATGTGAATCGATCAACAACTAAAACAAACACACAAAACACTGTGGTCGACAAAATTGAAGTACAGGGTTACATAACTACTGTTCACAAACAAACAAACATGCTTTATGCTTCATTTTCAATTCAAGCCTGATACATATCACCTTGTACATTGGTTTTTTAAATGCCTTATAACTAATACCAGGACGCTGTGTCGCTTTCCCCCGGTCAAGACCGGTTCCCATTTCCGACACCTGGGTAGAGTGGGGTGTTGTGCTTAGAATTTTTCCTCTATACCCAACGGAAAAAATCGCCACCCAGCGCCTGGCTTCGAACCCTCGATGCCCGCACGGAGGCAGGTCTTTTAAGCCGCACGGCTGTGATGAGCACAGCATGAATAATAATTGATACAGAAACCAAACAATAAATTTTGAATGAAAAAAGCGGACCTGTGGATTTGTTTTTTCGCTTGTTGCATTGAGTCTCTTTACCAGTTCAAAACAAATAAAAAATGGATAAGCTCTACGTACGTTGTTAAGAATAGCCTTACAATACGTTCAAGTAAGAAAAAGCCTAACTTAATACAAATATTTTTTAATCTCCAGGAAGCTGTTCTACTCACATAAAGAAAGAGTTCTGCGAATACATAGTACAAAACCACAATCTACAAGATAATAAAAATGTTATCACGCTTTCCGCATTTTATATTTCCAAGGTATTGGCATTGCAAAAGGTTCTGTACACGTGGCATTACTTTTCACTTCATTAATTGCCTTAATTAAATTAGTATTAATCGGCAAATTAGATGCAGTGAAGCACTCCGTGCATAAATCAACGGACGGTTTCATTCTTCAAACTGGTTCTTTATGAAGTTTTGCTCAAATTTAATTTGCTGAAGAAACGTTCAACGGAAGCGTTTGAAAATAGAAAGGCCAACAAATTTGAAAATTAAATTTTAAAATTTGGGTAACATGACAGCCCAAGCAGCGTTTCTCGGTAATTAATGGCCGGCACGTCTGGTGTCAATTGTTCATCCAAGTAATGCTTTCGACATACTTCCTCAAGACATTTCTTATCGAGACACTTTTTCATTTGAGGAATTTCGTCTAATATACGTATTAGATAAAGAATTTGGAGTCAGTGTTAAAGCATTACGCTGATTCAGACAGCGTACGAGGTTATGCACAGGAACCTCGGCGAAAAAAACTTTTTGGATTTAAGAAACCGCTTCAACCAAGAAGCATATACAATTAGAAAAAAAAGCTCTTTCTCTTGTGAAGTAATGCCAGTTATCTCTGACAACGCTTCAGTTGATGTCATCCCAATGTATATGGTCTCGAATGGCCGGTCGGTTCGAATCGTAGGTTGTTCTATTTTCATTTGTAATTTTCGCGCTCATTGGAGATCTAGAACCCGTAAGGCGTGTAGTAGTGTAATCTACCACACGCCTCTCGGGTTGTGTTTTTAGATCGCTACTGAGGGCGAAAATTGAAAGTTAGCATAGAATAACCGACGATTCGAATCGACGGGCATTCGAGACTTACCTTCTCACCTACTGGCACAACATCATTAGTGAGTGTTGAATGAGATGGATTCAGCAAAGAAATGGTGCATTCTTCTCCAAAGCCACAAGCATAAAATCTGAACAAAAGCTCCTAATTAGGTTATAAATTTCTGATCTCATACAGATTAGAGACATTCGGAGAGTCAAACCGAAACAAGGTATTAAATGCATTCAATTTCCCTAAATTAGAATCTAAGAACTCTAAATAAGCGCGGGTTAGCTTGCGGTTTAAAGCATTGGCTATCATGTCATTTACCTGCGTTGGATCGCTAAACGATAATTCAACAAAGTAAAGTGTGAGTGCACCCCACTGCTCCAGCAA
>JACJUY010002854.1:17940-97077 GCA_014220935.1 Platorchestia sp. MABIK | reverse complement strand
CATTTCAGCCTTGCAATGAGAACATTTCAGCCTTGCAATGAGAACATTTCAGCCTTGCAATGAGAACATTTCAGCCTTGCAATGAGAACATTTCAGCCTTGCTATGAGAACATTTCAGCCTTGCAATGAGAACATTTCAGCCTTGCTATGAGAACATTTCAGCCTTGCTATGAGAACATTTCAGCCTTGCTACGAGAACATTTCAGCCTTGCTACGAGAACATTTCAGCCATGCTATGAGAACATTTCAGCTTTGCTATGAGAACAAATGGACAAACAATTTCTCAGCATCAGTGGTATTTGTTTACTAATTTGGTATTTTGTTTCTAGATCAGGTCTTTGTGGAGTATTGGTTAGTATATTTTTAACTTTTTGATAGTTTTCTCGCCAGTAACAGTCATAATCTATCTTTGAGAGATGCATCTCCGTTTTGAAATGTACTAGATGCCGTTTTGAATTCTGCAAGCAAAAAATGTCGATGTTCTATTTTAAACTGATTTAAAATGCGTGGAAGCGATTGATGCCGCCTAACATCGAATCTAAGCCCTAAATTTTTTGTTGATGACGTCTTCTTAGTGGAATAAAATTATAGTATGTATGGGAATTAACGCTTCCAGGAAAAAATGTAATGTCCCGAGCTAAACGTTAGGTAGGCCTTTTTTGCTGGAATAAAATGTTTTTTGTTTTAAGGACCATCTTTTTCCGTTTTACTGCTGTCCTGTTTTTCAGCGCCTGTAACTTTTTCATCATTTTTTACCTGGTTTCTTTTACCTGGTTTATTTTACCTGGCATTCCTTCTTAACATAATGTTTCTATATGTGGGAACACCTTACGCATAGATTCCGCGTTCTCTTCTGAGTGGTGCTTTCATCCTTCCTCTGTTTGGAACGCCTTTTTTGCGGTTAGGGACGCTTAAACAAACTTATCTCATATATAATCTTAGCAATGGCGCAAAACGGCCCAAGCCAAGTTCATGTTGCAAAAATCATGTCGTGGCCAATTTATGGTGGGCATTTAACATTCCTTAAATTGTACACAAACTGCTCACTGCGGGTTCTACAAGCATCGTTGTAGGAGAATGAGGTATTTCTAGTGAAATATTTTGGAAAATTCTTCGGGAACTTTTCTTTGTCTGTGTAGGAGACTTCGACTTTGTCGATTGATACCCATTTATATCCACTCCATCTATTGGGCTCATGCTCGATTTCCTTCGGTCTGTGTACTTCATTTTTCTGTTTTTCATTAATTCATGTCGCTAACTCTGTTGAAATTTCTTTGAGCAGTTACGTGTGCAAGTTTATTTTTGTGAACTACGTAGAAACTAATCAGTGCTACAAAAATTCATGAATTGGACTTATTGATCTTTTTTTTGACACATAATATCTCTTTTGAAGCACTTGTTTTAAAATTTCCCTACTTGTGCTTTGTTTTGTACTCGAGCACCTCTTCTCTTCGATCTGGAACACTGCAATCGAATTTTTCAATTCTTGACAATTTTAATGAAAAGCATTTCAACTCAGACCATGTGAGATTGAGGTGAGCGAAAATTTCCCAATTCATTTGTACGTGTGTTCAATGCTGAGTTGCCTAAAAATCGAGCTTGCACACACTCATATAATAATTGCAGCATGCTCTGTTGTGACAAATTTAATTATCTCAGTTTACCTTTCGGGATTTGAAACTTCAACGAAACATATTTTTTCATAACTCCAGCAAAAGAAATTTCCGAGCTTGAGTCTCGTCACTTTTTGTTGTACTTTCTCACGTGAAGTTGAGCGTTTGAAGTCCCTTATGTGGGCGTCCACGGCCGTCAGCGATGGACAGGAATGCGCTCTGGTATGCCGCTTGGTTTTGGTGCTTTCTGACTTCTGGACGGCTCGCTGGCGACTGTTGTGTGGGCCACGCCGGCCGTTACTCAACCTCCTCCTTGTAGTGCCGGAGTGACTGGGTCATTCTTATCAGGTGGTCAGCAGGCCTTGTTCCTGCGGTAATTGCGTGACTTAAGCCTCGTGTGTCCTCAGCAATTGAATGCTTGTGAGGACAGGATGTATTCTTTGTGGCTTACACTTATGGTTTCACTTGATATGTTGACTGCGTTTTGGGTAAAACTGAAGTTCAACATTAAACTAAAATTTAATGTTAATTGCACTGAGCAATTTTGAAAGTAGCAAACAATAACCGATGTTTTCCCTTCTTAATAAACTTGCCGAACTTAACCTTATTGAATGAGCTTCCAGTAAGCATAGAGCACAATGACGTGATGATAATTTTCAAGTCTTTGCTGGTTCTGAAGTTTATTCTACGTGACATAACTCAACAATTGAGCTTACGGGAATTTCTGTCTCTGAAATGTAGTTATAAACACATGTGTGTACGATTGCATGGCGTTACTATCAATGGTATCATAGTTGAGTGTGTAATGCGATCTATGAGTTTAATGTTCTTAATGTGCGTTAATCTTAAATCATTTTAATGATTTAAAAGAAGTAAGTTAGGATATAGGCATCTACAATACTAGATGCATAGTCTCTTCGATTGCAGGGTCACCTCGCGTCTCAGTTAGAAACCTAAGCAAAAGAACAAGATGATGCGAACATTATAAGGTGACAGATATTTACAATACTAGAAGCATATTACTCTCATCGCAAGGTCAACTCACGTCTCAGTTGTAAACCTAAGCAAAAGAACAAGATGATGAGAATTTTATTCGAAGCTATAAGAAGACAGACAATTACAGGGCTAAACGCACATTACTGTGAACGCAGGGTCACCTCGCGTCTCAGTTGTAAACCTAAGCAAAAGAACAAGATGATGAGAATTTGATTCGAAGCTATAAGAAGACAGACAATTACAGGGCTAAACGCACATTACTCGGAACGCAGGGTCACCTCGCGTCTCAGTTGAGAACCCAATTGTGGAGGTTAAGTTCGTGCATGACAGCCTCGTATCGGCGCCTGCGCTGCACACGCTCGACCTACTTTGGACGCGCTCTTGCGTCCGTGCGTCTCACTCCACTGCTTCGTTGCGTGCGTTACCTTCAGCATGCATACACAGGGCTTCTTCTTGTGCATTCCGCCCACCGCCTACTTGCGTACACGACTTTCATCAAACGTGCGCGTTGGTGCGGCGACTTAGTGAGTGTTTTTTATTTACTAGTGCTCGTACGGAAATTATCTTCATGTTTTTTACTGTCTTGAACTTATTTGAAAATCGTCATTCTTTCTGTACTGTGTGAATTATCATAATGTGAGAAACTCATTACGGATTTTTGCACACATTCTTTCGGATTTTGTGTTTCGAGAGATTTTACGGTGATTCCTTGCTTTTCTTGGGTATTATTTCTCATGGATGTTTTATGGTTTTTTTGTTTTTTATCAATCATTTAGTGAACTCTTTGAAGTAAACTCCGGAGGTCTAAATTGAAGTTTTTATTGTACAGATAATCCACAATACATTGGTGAGGGGCGTGCGAGGACACGGCTATGCATGTTTCATACATTGGTCAATTTCCTAACTTACCGCTACCAAATAAATTTGGACTAGCATTAGATGTGACTGTGTTGATCTGTCAATATTGTTGATGTAGGGAAAAATGACGACCTATTTATTAATCTTGCAATATATCATGTGTTCCTAGATCGGGTTTGAGGAGTCTCTGCAACGCTCTTAATGCTGACCGTCATCCGTTACCGCATGCTGTATGTTATTCATGAGCGCTTGAAACTCGCCTTATGTTCAGCATTAACATGTTACTATTTACCTGAACGAGGTTGGTTTGCATCGCAGTTTATTCCATGATTTTTCAAGGTAGATCGCATCGCTGTTTTACTTTTCATATCGTATCATATATTGCAATTGTAGTGTTAATTGCCTATTTTGTGTTTCAATACCTTGACCTTGAAATGTTTACAGTGTTTTAGGTTTCTTCCTTCTCATTTGCACTATTTTGGAGATGCAAAATTTTCATCTAGTTTTTGCGTGTTGATTTTTGCAGTGTGTTTAGGTCGGATATTGATTTTTCATGTTTTGGCTTCAAAGCGTTAAAATCTGCAATTGCTCTTCGGTCGATAATTGTGTTCATAATTGACATCCCATTGATTTTGATGGACATTTCGTTGTGGCCAGAATTTAGTCTTTAACTAACTGTCCAATATACTATTCATAACAGTCTACGTTGTTCCAGATTACACATTTTTTGTTCGTATCAATATCTGAACCAATGGTGAGCAGGCGTCTGACACCAATATGTCACAAGTTCATTCTCATTTTATCTTCACCTTTGGCTAAACTATCTGTGTAAGGAGTGTCAGCGGCTGCGGGGTTTCTTTCTTCTGCATTCGCCTCTTTGTCTCCTGCCGCGGAACAGCTGTTCCCTGAACGCCCGACCGCGACATGTTGTGAAGCGCACACGCACACACGAGGTCAAGCTTCGTCCCAGGTCAGGGAGAGCTGCGGCGCCCCAGTGTTATGCGTGCTTTCTGCACCCACCAACCTGCGACGATATGCGTCTCTTTCGTCGCTGGTTCCCCCCAGGGGGATACAACTATTGTGTCTATGGTAATTAGCACTCCCAGGGGGAAAATGTGTGAGGGCCCGAGCTGAGAGTTGGGTAGGCCTTCTTTTTGTTGAAATGAAATATTTTTGTTATTTTAAGGACCGCCTTTTTTCAGTTCACTGCTCTCCTGTTTTTCAGCACCTACTACTTTCTTCTTTAACTATTAATTTGTTCTATGAACTTCTATCTTAACTTACTGTTTGTATGCCTCTTCTGCATAGATTCCGCATTCCTTTATCTTCATACTAAATGGTGCCTTCGCAGCCTTCCTCCTTTCTCTCTTCGAAACGCTCTTTTTTTTTTAGCGGTTAGAGAGGCTTAAACTATAACAGATAATCTAATCTTCCGTCACTGGAGCTCTGCCCTACGAGGACTTTAGGGAAATTTTGTGTGCAACTCATTTCGTGCCTATTCGTTTAGCTGTGTGATCATTGTTGCACCATTGTTTGACAGCTAATTTCATGCTATGTATTGAAATGATTCTTAACTGGTGCTAATTTGACGAGCCAATTCCATGCACAGTAATGAAATTGAAATGATTTTGAACTGGTACTGGAAATCAAAGCTTTTTGGGGCGAGCCTCATGCTTTTTGTTTAAAGCTTTTGACGTTCATGATGGTGCTAGTACATAAGCAAAATCCCTGAAAATGATCATGTTACGAGCTGCCTGCCTTGTATTGCTAGATGATACGCCTGCCAACTTCCGGTTTACCATTCTAAAAATGAGAACAATTTATAAAGTTAAACGCAATCATTTCTCAACTCAACGGATTACTTCTTATGTAGTTAGAGAGGCTCAAACTAACTTGTAATATAATCTAACATTCTAAACTCATTTCGTAGTTAAAAATAAACGCACTGGCACACACCAAAGGTTCCTGAGCATCTGTTCCTCCGTGTAAAATTACGCTTGGAAATTGGCAAGAAGATTGCAGCTGTTTGATGAGCTGGTCATTTTTATTAGTCCCGTTGATATAAAGGTTTACGGTTGTTCGTAAAGAACGGTTGAGAAAGATATAAATAGCTTGAAAATCTAAGTGTTTTCGAAGTGTCGCGCCTCGCTGTGAGTTCATGGAAATTGTCAATTAGATAGAATGTGAAATTACAATTACGGGCAAATTTAGCAAATAACCAATCACTCGCATTCAAATTGTTAGAGGAGGGTATTTCCACACGAGAAGGGAATGTTCGTGTGTCTTGAAACTGATTACTTACACGCTTCAGACGAATAAAAAAACTAGTCCTCCATACCATAATTCCATCTGAGTCCAAAGTAACCAAATATTTACAAATGAAGAAATAGGTTCCAGTGAAAATTTGAACACAGAAATTACTCCATGTATCAAAGCGAAAACACTTCATACGAACAAAATAAGACAACATTGTTGTCCAGTAATATATGACTGCATAAATTTTGCTAGTTCTTCAACAGTTAATTTTTTGTAGTTTTATGTTAACGTCCTGCGACTTTTTTTGTGCATCTCATTCCATTCTAGGCCTCTCTTAGAAGGATACAACTCTTGTACCCATCAAAATTAGCGCTCCCAGGAAGAAGATGTGAGGTCCCGTTCATTGAAATAAAATGATTTTTGTCAGGAGTCATCTTTTTCCGGTTCATTGCTGTCTTGGTGTTCAGAGCTTATTATTTTGTTTTTAACTTTTTCCTTGTTTTATAAACTACTTTCAAAAGCGCTGTTTTTATGCGCATAGTATTGGCACGCTCCTTGCTCCTTCATTTCTAAATTAAATGGGATGTTACTTCTCCTTCGATTGGAAACACCTTTTTGAGAATAGGGAGGTTTAAACCAGCTTATAGTGTTATATTTTTTAAAATCCGAAACTTGCTTTGAACGAATGTCCCCTCAGGGGGATACGATTATTGTATCTATGGGAATTAGCGCTCCCAGGGGGACAATGTGAGGGCCCGAGCTGAGAGTTAGGTAGGCTTTCTTTTTTGTTGAAATAAAATGTTTCGTTATGTTAAGGACCACGTTTTTTCGGTTCGCTGCTGTCCTGTTTTTCGGCACCTACTACTTTCTTCTTCCACTTTGATCTTGTTTCATAATCTTCTTTCACAACTTTCTGTTTCTATGCCCTTTCTGCATAGATTCTGCATTTTCTTAACTCCATACTAAATGGTGCCTACCTCCTTCCTCTCTTTGGATCGCATTTGTTGCTGCGGGTAGGGAGGCTAAAACTAACGACTAATCGACTAATCTTTGAACGAATGTTTTTTCCTTTTTATGTTTGGACGAATATGTGTTACTTTAATTTAAACAGAAGCGTTTTCGGATTCTTATGCATACTGTGTCCAGTCTTGTTCTTGTACTAAATTCATTCACTGCGCGCAAATATTGTACATAAGTTGTAAATGGCATGCTTTTAACTTGTTCAATGCATGTTATGTTAGAAATTTCTCAGTATGAGCATATTTGTTCCTTTCCAACACACGTTAGAGTTAACTGGTCACAGGTTAGTGTGCAATTGCCACTCGTTGAAGAACGATGACTCGATTGAATTGGATTTTTTGTGGCATTGACCATTTTTTGCCATTGTTTTCATTGACAAAGGTTTATTCAGTTCATACTTCGCTTATATCAATGTATCGTGGTCCGAGACCCCTCTTAAGGGATACAAATTTTATTTCTACAAAAATTAGTGCTCCAAGAAGAAAATGTGAGGTTCCGAGCTGAGGGTTAGGCCGGCCTTCTTTTTGTCGAAATAAAGTGTGCGTTTTGTTTTGTTCCTGACGATCTTTTTTGATTCACTGCAGTCCTGTTTTTCAGCACTTATTACATTTTTCTTCTTCTTTTGTCTTGTTTCATAGTCTACCTTTTTAACTTATCTTCTTTGAGCAGGGGATCTTGTGTGGGGACATGCCTTATGCATAGATTCTCCTTTCCCTTTAACTGTACATTAACTGTATATTAGATGGGGCTTTCATTCTTCCTCTCCTTGAAACACCTTCCTTGTGGTAAGGGAGGCTCAAATAACTTATAACTTTAAGTAATCGACCCAATATGAGAGCATTTTCGGTTGGCGCAAGTAGCTATCATTGATTACGCTGTTCCACGTAAGATTCTTGTTTTTAAACTGAATTAGCGGAGAGAAAGCCCACTTGGATTCCGGCATGGATTTGCTCATTTTTACAGCCTTTCACTTATATGGCGAAAGAAAGCTGAAAAGTCCTTCGATGCGGTAACCGTGTTTATTATGTAGTGTCAAAGCGCCTTTTCATTTGATGGTTGTAAGAAAAAATTGACATGAATCAAGAAAAGTGTTAACGCGTACTGGCCACGTATTCTTCAAATTACTGTTTTTCTCCATTGCGGCGCATTTTATAACAAGTTTTTATTATAGAACAGGGACGTGCTCGTGTAGCTAACTATGAGAGTTAATAGCGGGGAAAACTTAAGCGCTGAATGCGCCATCACTTCTTGCGTGTCCATCAAAAAATTAAGTAGAGTTGTTGCTTAATTCAACTGTCTGCAGAGCTCTTGCAAAACGCGATCATTTTGCAATTTCAAGTGAAGAGCAGAGTTGCCTAACTTACAAAAGTGACGTCGCAGTTGTGTTTAGATTGCACTTCTCTCAAGGGCGATTGGCTATTCAGTTGTGCAGTTTTCGTTATTACGAGAGCAACTTTTTTGGTTTTATTTCTTTCGTTTAGCCCGAGTTCATCGCCTCACTTGGTGCTCCTAGGAGGGAAGAGGTGAGGTTAACCGATGCTAAACTTAGGTAGACCTTTCTTTTATTGAAATAGAATACATTTTTATGGGCCATATTTTTCCGGTTCATTGCTGTTCATGTTTCAGCTCTTAATACTTTCTTCTTTTTCTGATAAACTCCATTCAGCCATGCTTTGTCTATGCACTAGGTGTGGGGGTACTCAGTGCATAGTTCCCCATTTGCTTAGTACCATACTAAAAATTTTATTCCTCTCTTGGGGATACTTTTGTTTTGGTTTTGGAGGCTTAAATTAACTTATAGTTTAATCTAAGCCTCAATGTTCGGTCTTTTTGTGGGTTGCACTGAGTATAACTACTGTATGTGCGGAGCGGTGGCAACTAAGGTCATACCGTGCAAATTGCTTTGCAGTTTGTCTTCGTCAATATCTCCTGCTTCAAATAGAAACGATTCGTGACGGGCTCGAATAAATCTTCCGTCAAGCCACTGAATAAACATACATTGCTGTTTCACTCCACCAATTTCTTTTTGAATTGACAAGGAACATTTGAGATGAAATAACATAGCAGTCGACGTCGCTTCGCAGTTGGTCGTGTGAACCCATGGCAGAGGTTGAGAACGGCTGCTTTTGGTGACAACTTTTGTAGCGTTGTCAGTCGCGTCACATCCGCCGGGATTTGCCCTTTGCACTCGAATCGCAACCGATAAAATCGCAGCCAGATGAAATATAACACTATGAGGTAATTTATTTGAGTATGTGTAAGTTTTAAGCCTCTGCTGTAACTGTAGTGCTGTAATTGGGCAGCATGTGAGGAGTTGTGGTGTGTTCTTTACTAGGCAGTGTAATCTTTCGTCATGTTCCTGTACTTGAGTGTGAGACCGGGGAAGACAAATTGACGGATACGCAAACTCTTGTCTGCCAGGTCTTTTTCTCATTACTCATCACATGTCGTGGAACGATGCTTCTTGTTTTGTCGCTGTGGAGTATTCAGAATTATTCCCCTCCCCCTAATGCCTGCCTTTTTTAGATGTTCATGAACTCGACCTTACGCTGTTTTTTCAAAAAGGACTAGCTTTTGATGTCTATTGGGACTTGAACTCGCTTCTTTGAGAGACTGACTCGCAGCACAAGAAAATGATGAGCTCGAGCTTCTGGGGTATTTAGGGACGCTAATTTACGTTTAGAATTGATAATGGCAAAAAAAGGGAGCCATTTTTTGTGCTGTCGGCCACCAATCACGCTCAGGCACCAACAAAACTCAAACAATCATCAATTTCCACGCTGAGGCACCATTACATTCATGTTTACACAATATCTTTTCAAGGTGCCCGTCAAGCAAAGTGTGGTCTCTTGATTTGACAGTTTTCTCCGCATTATTAGAAATATTAAAGTCAAGATCAACTCTTTTTCCTCGCCATTGTGACTATAATATCCAATGAGGCATTATCAATGGTGATAATAATAATAATACTATCCAATGAGGGAGCTCTCGAATCTGCACTTCATGCAACGAAGTCGCGCCTTCTGCGTTGAAGGCGTCGCAAGTTTTCTAAGTTCAAAATGTTTTTTTTCCGTGTGTGAATGCGTTTCGGAGTTGATAAATAAATGGTATTTTTAGTCTTTGTCTTTTAGTGATTAGAAATATGTGTATTAATTCCTGTGTGCAACTCGCTCGCGATTTAATAGTACGGGATAAAGCTAAAGTTCCTGAACAAATGTAGAGTTTGTTTAGACTCTTCAAAGTCTCGTCAGATGCTGGAACCTGCTGCTGAAATCCAGTTCGGTAGCAATGGAAGTGAATTATTTTCCCTCCCTTGTTGTGAGTAGCACGCTCTATTGCTACGAATTCTCTATGCTCTGGTATGACAAAAGATTCCAGTATTATCTTGATAACTTCAATTTACAGTGGTTACTCCTGTACACGCTCATTGTAACTGTCACCTGAAGAAGCCATGTCCTCGTTGCTTCAGACGTCGTCATCGTGTACATGTGCTCGATTGCGTCTCGTTCACGAGGGATGTAGTTCAGAGCTCATGTAGAGCAGTTTCTCCGATGCTCGTTCGTGTTGAGTAGCGCGTTTCGGGGCGCTCGCGTTGGTGATAAGAGCACGCATCTGTGCGTTTTGCTTTGATGGAAAAGTTTCTTCTCTGACGCCTTTCGTTTGTACTGCTTTCGTTTTCAGCATTTTTGTTTTGTGGTGGCCTTAGCACAGTTAATATCGTGCTGACATTCATTTGCATGATTTAGGTTAGCTGTGAATTTACACGCGATGTATTTTTTTGCGCTAACATTTGCTTTCACTCAGTTGAAGTTGCATTTCCCGTTTCGCTGAAGTCATCTTCTCGCGTTGTATTACATTTTTTTCTTGTCGTCGACCGTTAGGCACGTGTAGCATTTCCGATTCTTTCTGTGTAGTGGTTCTTTGTCTAGCGCTTGCATTTTGGAGAGAAGCCAAAAGCAAGACACGAGTTTGAGAGCCGTGTCAGTTTTGCTCAGGGTGTAATTTCAGGATTGGCGAACTATATTTATTGAAATACTTCATTCAGTTTTACAATAATTCTGATTTAACATTATTATTATTCAGAGAGTTCATGAAAAAATAGTGGACTTCAACATGTGCTTCAAAATTTTATCGTGCCTGGACAAAATAAATTATATTTCTTCCTTTTTTCTACTCAATGACTCAAACGTGCATTTTTGAGATAAGTTTAGAATTGAATCACAAAGAAGAGTGAACCTAGTTGTTTAATCTTTGGTTTGGTCCTGTGCTGTTCATAAGAAATGACCTTGGGATATTGTTCGCTGTAGCAATTAATTTTAATCACAGCGAATTCAATAATTTTTATAATTTCCGGCATGGTTTATGGTTTATCTTGGCATGGTTTTGTCGTCCCACGGTTCTTGGGTGAGGCGTGCTCTTTGGTAATAATTCACATCTTCCTCTCAACTTGCCGAGCTATTTGTACAGTGAATGTAGCACGTCAGTGACTTCATAAATAAGGCGTCTCGTGTGATCGAGCTCCTGCATTAAACGGGCAGGATTTAAGTATCCGTTCGAACTACATTGGTATCTTGACACTTTCATCTCATGTTTGAGTTTGATAGCTGCGTTACTAAGCGCCAAGGATGATCGATTGATTCTTGGTTCCACAGAATAATAAGAACGAAATTCATGCTGTGCCTGAATATTTTTGCTTGAAGGCATGCAGAGAGTTTGAAGCTTCACTGTGTTGGGGAGGAATGGTTTCTAGTACGATGCAATTAATGAGACGTGTTTGGTACTCTGTGTGGGCAATCATAAGCGTCATTCTCAACAGTATTCACAAATTTCAATATCGTGCGCAGTTCTCATAGTTCACAACATGTGTGAAAGTCGTAGCATTAACCGGTAGTGATAAGCGATACAATCAATGTAGAACAGTGCCGTGTACATGACGCGTACTGGTTAATTTGGTAAGTTTTTAAATAAATGCTAATGGTATAATCAACTGTAAACCATTCCAAAAACCGAAACTTGAATTAATTTCAAAACCCCCAAACTTTACTTCATCAAAAAAAAACTTGCTTCACTATCTTGGGGTATTCATAACATTGTGTTTCAAGCAATAGCAGAGGAATTTTCTCATGTTGAGTTTTCTCTTCGGAATTGCGCTACACCTTCTTTCACTTGATGCAGCTGCTCGTGACCCGCAGCTCTCGGTTACAAGAGTAGTCAACTCGCGTTCATGTTGAGATAACCCTTCCAGATTGCGAGACCCTGACAACTTAACACGGTCTCTTTGTCTCTATTAAACCCAAATCGTCATTAGTCTGACAGATACCCCTGCAGACAGTGATTATCAGACCTTGAAAGCGCGTCAGCTTAGCGGCTCCTTAATCCTCTCGGTCGTTTTCTGGCTCGCCGGAAGAGGGTTGCCAGAATAGCTTCTTTTCTGGGCCAAATCTTCAAGTTAGGGCTTTACTGAAATACAATCTGACTTTAAAAACCGCTTGGTACTTGACGACCTTGCAGAATTGCTAGATGCTGAGAGGTCGTCTTGGATTTTCTTCTTAAAAAGCCCAAACTTGAGAATTTTTGTCAGGAAAAATGTAATCTAGCATCCATCCATGGCTATGGGCCCGCGCAGCCTTGCGTGATGTCGCGTGCGGTGTGTGGGAGGGAACCGTGCAGATCTTCTCATGACGAGATACGGTGAACGCGGAACTTGGTGTTCGAGTAATGTGAATGATCGCTCCTTGATTCCGTGTATTAGCATTCCGATTCGCCTCGCATAGCTGTAAATCACTGATGCGCTGTAATTGGCGTGAGGACCTGTCTGCGATACTGTCTCAGTTGATGTGTAACTTTTTTCTCAGTTTAAATTATTTCAAGATTTACACACACACCATGCCATTGTGAAATTTGTAGCAATTTAGTGCTACGCTCTGTATAGTTTCTTAGTCCGTTTTTTTGTCTTCTAGGTTTTCTCACTTAGGTTATGAGTGCGACGTTTATTACGTTAGTATCTACGAGCGATTAAGAAAATCGCTTCATTTCTTACAGAATATCCGCATAATTCTTTTCAAAGCATTTTGCATTATTTTTGCATTCGTTTCAAAAGCGGTATGTATTGCATAATTTTTACAACTGCAGCCGTACTCTTTTGAGCTATTTCTTTCATCTTGGAGTTATTTTCTTCGTGAAATTACTATCTAATTTGCTTTGTTGCGATGGTGCGCGAGCGATTTCTCAAAGTTAGTAGAAACAGTATTTGGTTGAAAGGGAAAAGTAAAAATCGCTGCACTCTAACTCGAAATTCTGTAGTTCATGAACTGATCTTTAAATCTAAAACGCGCTCCATGATGCTTTCAACAGGGAAAAGTTAAATCTTCAAAGGCACAATTTTATAACACACACATTTTACAGTGCAGCGACATGAATCGTATGACGGTTGAAAAACCGCAATATCGGGCATGTTTATGTCTGTTGTATACGAAGGTGCTGTGAACAGCTTGGGAGAATTCTCACTTTATTTTGAGAGCAAATAATGGGATGAGATATTCCTGGAAAATCTTGGACATTTACTGCATATCTAAAAGCGTACTTAGTATTTCTTCCGAGAATCTATTTGTGCTACTTCTTGCAACGTGCTTGTGGCGCTGCTAAACACTTAGTTGATATAGCATAGGACTGTGGTGGCGAGCCTAGTCAAGCTCCTCTATCCCATGCTACGGGTGGTGGCGTCCTCTGGATTGACTGCTGGGTTAACTCAGCTATATGCATAAGCCTCTAAGACTTCTGTCTTTCGTGCCCATTTTTCTTCTTTCCATTTTCATGCCTCCTTCGCTATCTCTTCTTTCTATTTTCATGCCTTCTTCACTATTTCTTCGTAACTTGATCTTTCTGGGTTTCGTGTGTGGGAACACGCCTTGTGTTCGCATGTGCATCGAGTCTTCGTTTCTATAGTTCGTACTAAAATGATCCTTTCATTTGGCTCTCTAGAGATCGCCTTTGTTGAGGCTAGGGAGTCTAAAGCTAAATAACATAGCACTAATGTTGTAACTTTATGTATAGGCTTTCTGACGGGTGTAATAAATCATCATAGTATGCTTTTTCCTATGCAAAATGATCATTCTCGGGACGCTTTTTTTGCGTCGGGGAATATTATTTTGAATGGATTCTGTTGTGATTGTCTTATGTGTTGTTTGTATTGTTGATTGATTGTCTTATTTTTGTTCTTATGTGTACGTATGTATTGTTTTGCTTCTTTTTATCGATAAATGGATAAACATTGTTGGTCTACGACTGATGGGTTCCTGACGTGGATAAGAATTAACGCCAATCGTTGTTGACTTTGCAGTTACACAATCTAATTCACTATGCATGATCATCAGTTACTGTGAATTGGTCATTTTGGTTCCCTGCCTAACTGCCAGTCGCAATCATTATATTGATGTTTTAAACTATGACGTGCGTAAATAGGAAACGTGCGTGGTGACTTTAATACCTGGTCTTCTTGTTAAGTATCTATTTACAAAATACATGATGTCTATGGGCTTAGGATTATGAATCTGAACAGTTTTTTGTGTCACCGGGCATAATCTCCGCCCATGAATGCAAGCAAAAGAACTGCTGACGTCCATTTGATAGCGAAAGTGCTACAAGTAACTCTAAAGTACATAGACTTCATGCACTTACTGTTGAAAAGATCAAACGTACGTGACGCGAAACAATGAAGATCATAACGAGATCAAGCCCAGCTCTATTCACTTATGTTCCAGAAAACCAAACCCGATGTGAGTTTTTCTTCCAGATGCAGAATTTCCCGTGACGACCTCATGCAAAACTCCGTCGTGCTTGACGTTAAACGGTGTTGTGCTTGACGTTAAAACGGCCTTGAGTTTTTGTCAATTGCTGATCTTATTTCCAAAGCAATCTTCTGTAGAGGGATGCCAGTATATAGACGCTCACCTTGGGGCCTTGGTGAGGATTTCGAGGTGATCTCTGTTCACAACGCATGCACACCAAGATCGACTCTCTTGCTGTGATCTTAGTGATCTTGTTTGGCTTTACTTGGCCGCTTCTCGTCAAAATTAATGCTTCATTCTTGAAATGTTTTTTACTTTGAATGAATGTGCACGTGCGGCTTTTGTTTAAACGTCCTCATTGTTTTCTTTCACCCGATAATTTTGCTGGTCTCGATAGCTATGGCTTGGAGTTTTTAATTTGCTTCAACCTTTTGGGTTCTTGTTATCAGGTTTTTATGAATTTTCAACATAAGGTCATCGTGTGGATCCACGCAATTCTGTAGAAATGGCGGTTCGATTTTCAATGCATGTTCGATAGTGTTCCGTTGCATTTCAAGAAAAGTTTTTTTGAGACGGGTAGAGATAGAGATGGAGACAATCTACAGCTGAAAGTAATTTGACCCTCTAATTTCGGCCCGAGAACTTGAAAACGTTTGCTCGCTTAGTATGCTTAACAATTTCACCCGACCGTGTAGTTTCTCCAGGACGAGGTGAGGTGTTTACTTGATTATGTTCAAATTGGTCTAAAAATCACATTCTAGCGACAACCCAGTACTTCTACTTGAAGACTTGCGTAGTAAGAATTCTTTCTCTCTGCGTTAACTCTCACTTGTCATTATACTTAGTGATTAGAAATTCTCAAGGCTTCATTACTGTAATTTGGGTGAGAAATTCTGTCTTACTCGGAACGTGTGCCAGTTGCGATAACTCTGTACTTAGCTTGCTTCGTCCGTCTATTATTGCGTCTTCTCATGTAGGTTAATTCTTTTTCAGCCTTCATAAAATATTTACAGGGCGTTTGCTAAATTGTGGTTGTTTGAACGTTTTGTGCAATGAACATAGATTATCGTTTTTTATTCTAAATTGTCCAAGTGTGTATAATGCAGCAGACATCAAATTCGTTGTATAAAGGCAAAAATATATTTCAGCTTCAAAATGAGATTCATTCTTATCAGCGCAGATGTGAACCTTTGATTAAATCTCGCCACGGGAAGTCAAACTTTTTCCTCGCATATTTATCTACAGTTCGTGGTAGTTTGGCTTGCAATTTTCTTCAAATCCTTAATTATTTATTCATGGCTTGTAATTGGCGAGGGATTCCATCTTTCTCAAAATTTTAATGGATTTCATCTCTCCAGTATTGTTGTCTTTGGTCGATTTAGGTCAGCGTTTAATAGAATGGCTGCGATTTCGAAAATGAAATTTATATTTTAAAGTTTAATATGATGAAATTCTTACAATCCACTCCTTTCTAATATATTTTTTTGACACACCGTTAGAAATATTTCATGATGCCTTTATTCAACGTTTACTTGATTATAACGTTGACAATTTTACTGCTCGTTTTTTTGTGTTATATAGCAGCTAAGTATCGGAGGTTTCGAGTTTTCTAAAGGTCAATTTGTTGTGAACGATTCACTCGTGTGGTGTTCATTGCTCTTCTTTCTTTTCAGGTACTTATCATGAAATGGACTGGGGTAGTTGGAGCACAGCAAGACCAAGGTATCAGCGAGTATTTAAGATATGTCCCAAATGAGAAAAATTCCGAGTGCTGTTAGCTACAGGTTAGGTGTCACGATGAAACTTTTGCTGCTGATAGTTATCTACGGAATTCGTATAAAATCAGTAAAGTACCTCGGTGTTATTCATGCAGGATTCGTCGTTTCCTATTCGCAAATTACGTGAATTATTTCACATTGCTCGTGTCACTTTATTGCTGTTCACGAATCGTTACTGCCCGTGTGACAGAGTTCTTCAAAAATGTTCATAATATGATGTACTTGTCAGAGGCCGAAAACAACGTATGTGAATCAAGACTGCTCCGACTTCTATTCGTCGTTGTCGCCGCAGAGTTTTAGCCTAATTTACGGGCGTGTTCTTTTTTGTGAGTCGACCATTTAAATTCACGCCTTTTTGTGATGAGAATAGCGGGACCATTGAAGCATGTGCCCGTTGCTCGGGGCCTGAGGCGTTTACTAGTGAACACCTCCGTGGATGTTATAATATGTGTTGCATTTACATCAAACTTGCCATTCTCCGGCACAATCTCGCTCAACTCTATTTTTTAAATCTATAGGGAAAATTGTAAATTGAACGTACATATGCCCGTTAAAATTTAAATTTGTTGTGAGAGCGCTTTTTGTTTTAAATTTTTCAGTTGAACATTGGTTAATGATACTTCCAAAACGTTTCGTGTGATGGATTTTCAATCATGTACATTTCATTAAAATGAACACTTGTTGAACGAGTCCAAAATACTCAATATCGTAAAACATACCGGCTGCGTAGTATAAGAAATTAAAATGCTTTCGTTTAAATTGCGTGGCTATTCTCCTTTGGATGGTTAAATTTCGTGCATTTTTCAGGAAACTGTTGTCCAAATACATTCAGAAAACAGAACCTATTACAGGTTTTGATCGAGCGATACGTCGATCATAAGTAACACGTCGACCAACATATATTTAAGATTGTTGTTGAATTGTGGTGTTAACTTAGTAGTCCGTTGAAACGGAATGGAAGAGGAATTTCTTGTAACCTTGGTGTAACATTGTACATGGCTGCTCATCGGTCTGATCATTCAAGCGGGAATTATTACTGGAATATTTTGATGATTACGAAGTTCGTAGCAACTGAGGAGAACGACAACCTGCACTTCTCTGTCTGATAACGAATTCTATGTCTCCCAAGTTTCAAGCGTATCTTTGTTTCAATTTGCGCGCAGCCTTCACAACATCTACTTTTGGCATCAATCGGGAAGTGCACTCTATGCAACCTATAGGGTGTCCGTAGCTCTCCCTTTGCAGGACTGGGGTTGGTTATTTGAGGGTGAGTTAGGTAGTTGTCGCTGCGTGGGATATCGATTTCTTCGATCTCTTCAACCGGCTTCCCTACTTTGTGCTCCAATCTCTCCAACGGTCGGAATCACGCGTCTCCTGTGGGGGTTTTGAAATACAGCTCGTGCTTCCAATATTTATTTCGAGGAATGTGTTTGTAATGGCATTGTTGTTGAATTCAGGTAGTGATCTTGCGTCGTTTTGAAGGAAAGACTTGTGTTAGGATGACTCCCGGGGGTATAAAATGATTTCGTTATCACTTTGAGACTATCAGCGGTCTGGAATAAAAATAAGTACCGGAACACGCTCCAGCACAAACTCTACTGAAAAAATCTCTTGTGAACGTTTTTCTCTTTGAGTTACCTCTTGAGAATATTTTTCCGTTGATATCCCACTTCAAAGACCAAAGTTATTTTCCTCTGCATTCTCTGTTAATAAATTTTTAAATGGGTCGTCTCATTTACGTGCTAAGTAATGTTTGTCTTCAACACTTCTGGGCATGTTTAAAGACGACTCAAATTTATTTATAAGAAGCTTACCGTTTTCACATCAATGAGATTTCTTGCTATTTAGCGACGGCATTGTTCCAAAAAGCTCAAAACCTACAAATAGGATGCTTTTTATATCGTACAAACTATGTCCCTGACAAGAAAAAGTTTCAAATGTAATATCTTCTAGCTTTGAAGTTGCAATGAAATTATAAAAATGATGTAACTCAATGAAAAAGTGTGTTACTTCATGACGTGGTGTATCTCGAGCATGGGGGCAGCATATAGAGTAAGCATTTTTTTGTAGCTTCAGACGCGAGTGTGTTGCTGAGAAAAACGTGTGAGAACTCGCTCCCTGGGCAATTGTTACATGCTATCAACTCGCTTTATGTCCCGTGATGGAGAGCGGAGCACGGTAGCTTTGAATTATTACAGTTATTTGTGAAGAATCAAGTTACCTTGAAAATACCTCTTTTCCTTGGTCTTACTATACTCTAATTCTTCTTAGAATTAAGCTATGGCAGTTGTTGGTGAGGAATAAAGCTACATTGGAAAAGTGTCGTTTTCTTTTTTTAGTGGGCTCAATTCTTTTACGAAGTTATTTCGGGCTATTTATTAAGTACTTAGCGTAAAGGAATATTTATCAAAATGCGTACTCAGGAAGCATTTTGAGAACAAGTTTAGTGGTGAGTATCCCGCTCATTCAAATTGTCGGCCTCAGTCCTAGGTGATGATGCCACGTTAGTTTAACCGTCAGGTTCCATTTCACTGAGTCACACTGGTGGTGTTTCTCTATCATCTAGTCCTAGGTGATGTTTGTATAAGCGTCAGGTTCCATTTCACTGAGTCAGACCAGTGGTGCATCTCTATTATCCATGTAGGGGTGACGTAACCTTCAACGGCCTTTTTGCCTCTCATCTCAAACGCTGCCCAAGCTGGGCCTGCTTTCCTTGCACCCTACGCGACAGCTGCGCCTCTAGAGGAGTGGCAGGATCCGGACGAGCCTTTAGTAACGGGCGCACTCCGGGTCGACGCTTTGGGTTATAGAAAACAGTTTGCGCCTGTGAGTTAGAGGTGGGTTGTAGCATACAGTTTCTGTCTGTGAGTTAGAGGATGCCCGCGCTTTTGTGAAGCAGCTATGTACGATGCAGTCTTGCACTGCTGGGCTAGTTATAATGTAGCGGAGGATGTGTTCCGCTGCGTTGCGTTTTGGAGAATCACTTCTGCAACTTCGAGGATGGCTCCGCTTTTATGCTGGCCCGTTTGCATTCCTCTTTTTGGGTAGAAAGTTTTATTCGAATCCAACAGTATGTTGATTCGATTTGCATGCTAAGTGCGTGGAAAACTCTACCTCCATTGTATTATTGTTGCCACGGTCAATAACTTGCGGGGTGTTTGTCCTGTTCAATTTCAAACTGTGTAGGTTCTCACACCCTTTGATTGAATTTAAACATGTACGGGATTTTTTTGAAAAATGGGTTTAGCGACATGTCTTTGTATGTTTTTATTATACCTCATATTGTTCATGCTTTCAATATTTCTTAGCTGTTTGCTAGATCGACCATGCTTTTAGCATTCGTTATTTTTTGTGTTTATCAGTGCAAAACTATTGCTTTTCTGTAGGTAGAGCATGAGCATGTTTAACTTGTAGCATTTACCATTCATGCGTAGTGAAAAATGCGTTTATATGCTACGTTTCTCATACGAAGAATGAGTGTTTTCTTAACATGACGTGCGTTGCTCTTGATAGTTGTAAGACATAACTTTGGGCCCGCTGTTCTTGTTCTGTTTGCATCAGGACAGCTATGCGCGTGAGATTGAATCTCTCATTCTCTGTTTGCGAGCCATTTGCGTACGTGACCGTTCATCGATCGTACACTTAGTGTCTGGAGCGGAAATGTATTCTGGGAGCTGGATTGGACTTCGAGGTAATTCATTCTAATGGTCACCCATGTTGCGCTTTGGTGTGCTCGCTTTGTCCAATTGAAGAAAATGCGTTTTTACTAATACTCGATTGTGGATATATACAAATGTTTTGCCTTTTGCATATCCGAATAACAAATAAAAGTGCAAGGAAACACACCTTCAATGAGACCGTTATTTTATTTAAGAAAGTCAATGAATAAAAGTATTTGGAACGTTTCGACCTGCTGGGTTCATTATTAACCTGAAAAGGAATAGAGAAAAACTAGTCAAATGGGAATCAAAATAAATCAATCATCCGATAAGGAAAGCAAAAACACACAAAAGAACAGCACAAAAGGGAAAGCTGATTGTATGTCACTAAAAACCGGTTTACTCGATTGTGTTAGTGCCCGTTTTCACCAAACCAATTCAATTAAACCAATTCATACTTTAACGTATAATTTACTTCCGTACTTTTTTATAATCCACAAAGTTAGTGTTTTAGGTGTATTCGTTTTTGTAAGTTCTATTTTCGAATATGTTGGAAATAATATCATGCTGTGTATTAATTTGGTGCGCAAAAATGTTTTTGATGCGTGCGATTAGTGTTTACATCGCAAATTTTATCAAGAAACTATCAATTGTCCGCATGCACTTATGAACGTTGTCTTTGTTATTTGAGTGCCGACACCAATACATTGTTGCCCATTTTTGCGTTTATTCAGGGGCCCTGGAGTGTGTAATGTTTGGGTCAAGTGATTCTAATGAACCTTGTTATGCAGGATGAGGAAGTTCATATTTGTTTATTGAAAATAATTGAAAAGATAGCGTGGTCTATTAAATCACAATTTCGTCTTCTGAGAAAAGCAGTTCGAATGCTACGTCTCAATTTATAGATAAATTTATTACCATTAGCTGTTCTATAAAATTCTCTTACGAGCAATGAGTTCTTACAGGGATTCGGAAATGTACTTCAACGTGCTCTAAACGCAACGTCCGTCAACACACTTATGCGTGGTAGAGAAGGGTGATGTAATCTTTGTCTCACTTTATTCCTGACTCTGCCGATATGGGAGCGGCTTATTCATAGCGCCTGCCAATGTCCATGTAAGGTTCGAGCTTCGAATGCGAGAATCACGGCCTCCGGTGACTGCATGTCTCTCTTGGGTTCTTTGCTTCTCAATTGTTTGATGGGACGGGCGTGTGATGCTATCAAGACCGTCGTGAGCGGAATAGACTCGCTAAGTTCTTGTCTATGGGGAAGACATTTACATTGTTTCATTGTCTTTGAGTGGTATTATGCAGAGTTGTGCTGAGAGAGGTATGAGAAATGTCGCAAGTAGTTTCATTGTCCCGTTGTGTGGAATTTTGTTTTCAATTCATCACCATGCTTTGTTTTTCTAGGTCGTTCAAAATTAGAATAGTTCATATGAACACTTCGTAGGCATCATAGAAACCTGTTGTGTATCAAAATACAGTTTTGTTAAATTTTTATTCGTCACGATCTACGTCGAGTTTTAAAATTTGCCGTTCTGAATTCTGATTTATCAAGTAAAAATTAAGTTAGGGAATTGAGAGCGTGAATTTAAGCTCGAATTCTCATCAAATTACTTTCTGAACAAAGTTTCTCAATGGCTAGAATAATTTGGGTGTTCAGTTGAACATTATTGTCAATAAGCATGTTTCATTCACACTTTTACTGCTATTATTTATTTTCTTGTCTGAATGTAATTGGTTTAACTAGCGTTATATCTGTGTTGCTATCTGTCACAATTCTATCATTGTTAACCGTAAACATGAATTATTTTAGTTTTATCGGTGATTATGGCGCCGTTTGGGACCCAAATTAGCTTACAAATCATAGTTTCTGCTCACTTTGCTGCTAGGATATTCTGTAAGTATACGATCTTCCATAATGTAATTATTTGGTAATTTGATTTGTCGATCTCGATGTACTATAGGATATTGTGATAAATTTGTCAAAATTGCAAATGCTATCGTATTCAACTGCGCTGGTTTTCAACGTGCGCTCAAATAGTTGAGGTGAGGAGCTCCGCTCTTGGTCATATAGTTGAGGTGTTATTGTCGTACTCAGCCACCGTGAGGGGAGCCGTCTATGGCTCTGTAGGGACTAGCTCGAGTAATTTTAAGTGCTTGAACCTTAAGTTCTTGGTCATTAACTGTCCGAGTGTTCCGAATGACGCTACACTAATTCTCTCCTTGTCCTTCAAATATCCTTCCTGCGGGCCTGACGTGAAGATGCTTCCTTCTCTCGTCGATGGATTAGTGCCATTTTCTGCGTCAAATTATCAGTTTTTTTTGGTTAAACTAACGGTTTTCTGTTTCGTTGTGAGGTTTGCACTGTGTTCTTGCACTAATACTGTGCTGTTGTGTGTGGCCGGAGGTCGAAATAATAATTTTTTACACAATGCTGGAGTTGCCGCTCTCTTCTGGGGAATACAACTAGTGTCTGTGGAAATTAGTCCTCCCAGGAGGAAAATATGAGGTCCCTAGCAGAAAGTTAAGTAGGCCTTTATTTTGTTGGAATATTTTTTTTAAGGATCATCTTTTTTTAGTTCACTGCTGTTCTTTTTTCAGCACCTACTATTTTCTTCTTCAACTTTTATCTTGTTTTCAGAGCCTTCCTTCTCAAATAAATTTCTATGCGCTGGGGATCTTGGATGGGAGCACACTTAGTGCATAGATTCCACATTCTGTGAACTCCATATTGAATGGTACCTCATTCTTTCCTTTCTTCGGAACGTCTTCATTGTGGTTAGCAAACCTTAAACCGGCATAATCAAATCTTATTGGAGATGCTGCTGCATGCTGTTGAATGGTTATTCTGGTTACTGTGTTACACTCGTTTGTATTGGTAGGTATGGTCTCCTCAGAGGGATACAACTATTGTATCTATGGGAATTAGCGCTCCCAGGGGGAATATGTGATATCCCGACCTGAGAGTTAGGTAGGTTTTTTGTTGAGATGAAAGGGTTTTTTGTTTTGTTCATTACCATCTTTTTTCGGTACACTGTTACCCTGTTATTCAGCACCTCTGAATTTCTTCACTTTCATCATATTTCCTAACTTTCCTTCTCTACTTACAGTTTCTATGCACACGGGATCCTTCATGGGAATACACCTTGTGCATAGATTCAGAGTTCCCATAAGTCCATACTAAGTAAATGGTGCCTTCCTCCTTTTTCTCTTTGGAACGCCTCTGTTGCAGTTAGGGACGCTTAAACAACCTTATCTAATTTATCTAATTTGTTACAATGAATCGTGAGGCTTACGGATGAGAATAGATACATTAGAACCTCTGGGTCAGTATAGACCTTGCACTACTGCACAGCGTGAGGTTACGGTACGCAGTGCAGAATTAAGAAGCGCAAATGTTTGCATGACCGCGAAGCGCTAGCAGGTTTGCTCTAATTACCCGTGTGTGCTGAACGGTTCCGTGCGCCGTTATCTCTGCTAATGATAGTGGCGTTCTGCGTGTGCGAAGTGCTGGTATGCAAAGCCCGATTACGATGCCGAGCTCACTGTTCTTCTATACATATCCGAAGTGAGAAGCTTCACGGTGTCTGAATTGAAGTTTCACGTGCGGGTGTCTCCTTTTCAACGTGCCATATTCGTTCGACGACAGTGATCACTTAATTTTTTTGCAGTACTTTTGCAGTGCAATAAACTTGTAAAGTGATTGAGTATCACAACAGTTTTAGAACCTTTCGTAAGAAATTTGATTTTGAATAATAGCTCATAATAACTCATATCTGTTCAATTTCTTACATATACGATCAAAGTTAGATTGAAAATTCGAAAATAGTCCGGCGCAAAAAAATCAAAACGGTGATCCACGCAACTTTTTTGGCTTCAACTGTGAATCACAAGATTTGTTCCTTCGATTGTATTGTTCAATTTTGGCAATGACCGTGTTTAGCGGGTAGTCGCTTCCTTAGAGCTAACTGATTAGGTGCAAAGAGATACATTGGTTGAAATCACAATTCTTTCTATTCTGGTACTTGAACTTCTCTGTCTTTCGCAAAAAAATAGTGCATTAGTATAGAGTGCTTCTAATGCACCGCTGTGACACTTTTGATTGACTTTTCGTTTACCTTCGCTATTCATGAGAACAGCTACGGTATTACCCTTTTCTTGATTTTAACTCTAGAATACTCTTCGTTCTTTTAACGACTATTCCAACGATTTTAACGACTTCGTTTTATATCCGTGCTAATGGTCCTGTGAACGTCGGGCTGCATGAGAAGTGTCAGTGAATAATATTTGTGAGGATTTAACTATTTTCTTCAATCTTTCGATAAAAAAAGGGCTCACGTTCTTCATAATTCTTTGATTTGTGAAACCTTCGCGTTGATGAAAAGGCATAGG
Organism: Platorchestia sp. MABIK; assembly: GCA_014220935.1. Taxonomy (NCBI): domain Eukaryota; kingdom Metazoa; phylum Arthropoda; class Malacostraca; order Amphipoda; family Talitridae; genus Platorchestia; species Platorchestia sp. MABIK. The sequence goes on along the minus strand of JACJUY010002854.1, from coordinate 72,712 downwards.
TGTTCTTGATGGTACGCGTCTCTAACTTTGCACATTAATGCGCAAGGCATTTTACTGTTATTACATGACGGGGCTCTGTTGCATGCTGCATTGCGTGTTTCTGATGGGAAGGGTCTTCTCTGTGTAGAAGGAAGAAGGCAAGACGAAGCTAGGCAGTTTCTTTTGTTGGATGGCTTTCTCGACATCTTCATTGTGGGCCTGCACGAAGCGGTCCTTGGCTTTCAAATTGTACATTAGAGGGCGTCGAATTGTTCACTCCAGCGTGCAGACATTGTTGGCTGCTAGATCTTCGGTTGTGTTTAGGCGCTTCTGAAGCCATTCCTCCTGCCTTGCCTCCATTGTTTTATGATCTTTTGTTGTTTAAGTGAAGTCTTTATATGCTGCGCGTCTGGATAATCTCCATTCCCGGCTTCGTTGCGTTTCTTTGCTGTGTTCTTTCAGAGGCCCGAGCGCGCGTTACTGACATCAACTCTCCGGAGTTTTTGTCGCTTCGAGAGGAATGTTTTGGAATGGCAGGAGATTGTTCTAAAGGTGAGTGTGAGGCTGTGCAAATCGTGCTTATCTTGCAACTTGTGACAACGTGGCTTCTTGTGCCATTGGTGTTATGGAACTTCCATTGGGTGCGTGCATAACGCTGTTAGAACATCGAGTTTCACTGACCGTTACTGTATGTTTCTAGTGTATGATAAATTTCATTTTTGCAGAAGTTCTAAATGATTTCATCTGTGCTAAGGGCTGATCTAAGATTTTACAACTAGAAGAATTATTTCATCTGCAATATTTTCAACGTATTAACTTTATTGGAGATTTTTAGATAATTTTTTATTTATTTTCCAGGTCCAATTGTACTATATTTTTGGTGAATTGCTATCCTCTGCACTGCTTCAAAAGTGAAAATATTTATACCGATAATTTACAGAGTGGGTCTCATTGCATCGGTGCTACTAGTTCTAATTGCTTTCAATTTTTATTTTTAATTTTTAATTTCTAATTATATATTTTACTAGTGGACACGGCTCGTCAAGAAAGACTGTATTCGATATTTTCCTCAAATGAATCTCCTAGATGTGGATGAAAAACCAATATATCCATTTTAAGAAAACTCGGGATGAAAATATTCATGTGCGCTGGTGAAACTCGTATCACAGATACGGTCATTAAGCATCCTTAAGAGTGTATCAGAGATATGGACCAACCCACTAAGCAACCACTCTGCATAACATATGATGAATTACGTACGCTTTTTTTCGCGACACAATTCATTATTTGCATTTTCGCATTCGTTTTAAAATTGCGTTGTACGATGTTGCTCGTCGAAAAGGAGTCCGAGTGAGTCCGCTTAAGAGAGGTAGGTGCGTATAATGGATGCGGCATAAAGGAATGTTTACCTGCTGTTGTTACGCGCAAGCCTCGAACAGAAGAGTCTTCTGCACTTCTTGCGTGAGTATGTCGTGGGTTTTGTGGTTAAAGAGTAGGAACTATCACATTTCCTCATCTTCATCGTTTTGGTGGTTAGCGCACCAAGCAACGGGAGTCTCGTGGTACGTCTAGTCGCTGCTCTTGCTACACCAATTTTTCAGCCCATCACATAATGGACTTGGTCCGTATCAGTAGTTTGCTGAGCATTTTGGATAGTACATGTTATACTTCTAATGGCGCCTCCATGTAAAGATTCACCTCAGCATTAAAAAAGTTGACGTGTATTTTCTTTTTACATCTACTTTTGTACTAGTGCTGGTAAATGTATTTTTTTCTTCCCTTCATTTTGTTTTTACCAGGTCAATTGTTCGTGGAAGGCACATCAAAGTCTTTGCACAACCTATTGCGTCTTAAATGCACGAACCTCCTGCCGATTGTGGTATTGAAATGGGAATCTTTTATTGCACGAACCTACTTACAATCCATCACTTAAACCAATGCTGCTCTCATTTCATGCATCCATCTGCGCACTGATCAAGATATGTTGAATACGTTGACTGCGATGGGTTAAACTAAAGTCCAGTATTCAACTCAAATTTAAATTCAAAAGTTATTAGAAATTTTATAAATACCTAACATGAACTGGGTCCATTAAATACCATTAATTTTAAAAGATTGGTAAAACTTTTTGAAACGACTCATCGATGGGTAGTTTTACAACAGGAAAAACTTGAACACGATCCACCGATTGGTCGTATCGCAGTGAACGTGTTAAATCACGGTAAATGGGCAAATGAAAATGTAATTGCATCTTTCCGGCGGGTATACAATCCACGCACTGCGCATGGTCAGCTTGGACTGCAGCAGGAAACAGGGAAGATGTTGTCTGACCGCAGCCCCAAGAAAAGCCAGCAAATCATACGCCCACGTGGCCATGCTGCCTCTACCTGCCTGCCCTGCCCCGACACGCGCCCCTCATTCTGAGCCGCTGATGTACCCGCCTGTGCAGGCGCCTGTATAGCGTTCCTGGGTGCCAGATAACTCCTTCATGAAGTGCAGCGTATATTTCCTGCTAAGAAGTATGGGAGTGCTATGCCACATTTTTGTGCGTGTTTCTAAAGTTCCGTGATGTTTGAACTACATGGCAGTCTATTAGTTGGTTTGTATTTTTACGCCACCTGTGCAGGCGCCTTGCGTTCCTGGGTGCCAGATAATTCTTTCCTGAAGTGAAGCGTAGATTTCGAGCTAAGAAGTATGGAAGTGCAATGTTGTATTGTTTTGCGCGTATTCGTAAAGCTCGGTGATGTTTGGACCACGTGACATTCTATTAGTTGATTTGTATTTGTGCGCTGTGTAGACGCCTAGTGTTCCGGGATGCCAGATAGTTCTTTTGAAAGGTGAAGCGTATATATCTAGCTAAGAATTATGGGAGTGCTATGTCCTATTGTTTTGCGTGTATTTGTAAAGCTCGGTGATGTTTGATTTACGAGGCAGCATGACACACTGAATTACATACTCGTACATGACATACTATTAGTTTTCTTGATATTCTTGTCAATTGTATCACTGTGCAGCATGAGCGAGTAACATAATTTTATCAAGCGCGTAATTAAAATGACGCAAGTCCATGACGCGCTGTTTCCAAGGAGATGTGCTGCGGTGGTTGCACAAAGCCACCGGCCCTGACATTTGCACGGGATGCTGAGAAAAATACCTCGCGTGACCCTGACGTTTGTCCCTTGCATATCTCGTGTCGTGATCCCTGCAACCTATTCGAGGCGCGCTACGAGCTGCCCACATGTCAGGCGTATGCGACTCGCAGTACGCTTCAGATCTGAGAGTTAACTCGCAACATTTTCAAACTAACACAGGAAGACTGCTCAAGAGGAAAAGTATAAAGTGATCAGAGGGTCAGCTCACAACCTACTATAGGTGGAAGAAAGGAAAAATTTCTCAAGATTAGGGAGTAAGTTTGTATCTCAATTGAAGGGATTTTAGAAAAATTTGAAGTGTTGATGCACTGTGAAAGAAACTACGTTGTCTCTTTACGGACAAATTTTTTCATACAACCGCAATAAGTGAAGCATTTTCAGGAATGTTGAACTCCGGGCATATATGAACTAAACTGACTTTTAGAATACCTTCGAAAATATGAAAATGTATGTATAATAGAATTTTCCTGTTTTAATAGTATTTTTTAGATGTTTCACTTTGGCGTTGCCTTTGTACCTGAATGCTCACAAGGTTGAATCTATCCTAACCATGAATAGTACAGAGTAGTTGCTAAAAATGTAAACATTTTTAAAATTCCGCTAACTCTCTAAACAAATGAAATAAGAAACTATAACATAGAATCTCCGGAAGGACAGAATTTAATGTTTTCTAGCGTATCAGCTATACCCTCCAAATAAGCATAAGCATCAAAGGTGCAGGAGAGAAGATTATTGTAATCAGCAAACCTGACACAACTGACTCTTCAACGACGTTAGTTCATCATCGATGAAATGACGAAAATTGGATCCATCGTCGGGACTCAGATGAAATTCTTCTTGAAATACCGATTCAAACCTAAAAAAATGATGATTCAGAGGAACTTCCAAAAGTGGCAATCCCAGTTTATCATGAGAAACAATAATATGTGAAGATCTGGAAGAAAAGTTTCTGAACGCAGAGCGGAAAATGTTGAAAGACTGAGAACTCTAATCCAAGATGAAGACATGAATTCGACTCGGAAATTAGCGTTACGAACTTGCAAAGTAAAATAAATATAAAAAATTAACTCTTCTTCTTTCCAATAATACCAGTTTTATTTCCGTATCCTACTTGTGAAAATGGTTATAGCAGTTTAAATTAAACATTTTTAGCAACCACGCTGTAAATTTGGATATATGACTGTCTTTTGAGTCATGGCTTAAAAATTTCGCTTTCTATTTTGAGATTTCTCTTGCTTCACAGGACTGCTTCCCATTTACTGATGTCATCCAAATTGTGTTCGATGCCTGTGAATATGAGAAGTTCTCTTGCCACGCCCATTTAAACCCCGTCGATTATTTTGGAAAGAATGCTTGATGTCGCAGTACGTTGATCTGTGTAAAAAAGCAGAGGAGCGACGCTCTAAGTTTTTAACACGTGATTGGGATCAAGTTCTGTCTCATTTCTATAATATATCCCTACACTTTCGTTGTGAGCGATAGTGCAATTCGACGTTGTTTGTGAGTGTTAAATAAGGGTGACACTCGATAATTTTTTTATGCATAGCAGTGTTTACGGAAAGCCGTTTGAAAGTTACCTTTATAACTGCTTACTGTGCCTATGAACCAGCGTTCTTAACTGACAAAATAGCAGTTGGAATTCCAGTCAACAATTTCTGAACGACTTCAAAGTAAGCATCTTATATCGGCGTAAATTTTGGATCGTGAATTTCTCATTTTCAGCGGTTGCCTATTGAAATCAAAAGTGCACCTTACGACACGGAAATCTACCGCAGTGCAAATCCTTCTTTTCCTCCACGCGCGAAAATCACGTAGCAGTTCACCCACCTCTACCTTCAGACTCGTGACTCGGAAGAGTCAGAGAACTTTGACTTGCCGGATTAGTCGACGGCAGTCGTGACCGTAATTTATAGTCGCACCTTGATCAATGCTTCATTAAGACTTGCCGTGAATTCCTTAATCTGCTGCTCTTTGTGCCTCTGTCTGCACAGCTCGTGCGTGCATGTCGTTAGCTTCTTCCGGGAAGTGGATTTCTCACATCCCTTCGCTTCTCGAAAGAATTCGAGACTTAACTTTGATAACTGTGCAAGTTCCTTTCCTCTTTTTTGTCCACTATCCTTTCAAGCTGTTTAGATCCGTTATATTATAATCTTAAAATGTATGTATTTTAAATAATTTTCATAAAAAAGTACGCTTGCAATCTGCGCTGTGTAATGTGTGGGGTAACGAGAACCCACGTGTCTGTTCATGAAGAGTTACTGTTGTAATCCAAAAACCATATTGAGTTCCTTGTGGGTGATTGCGGGTGAATGTGCGCGGTCTTAGTTTTTCACATTCTTTTACGTATTCAGTGATTTCATCATTAAAGGAGGCTTTTATGCCCTCTAGAGTATGTGTACGATTCTAAGCTTAGTGGGCTTTATAAATAATCTAACATTTTACATTGTATCTTCGAACTCTTTGCAAAAGCTGCTTACACAAGTTTCAAAGACCACTTTTAACTGCTTTACAGTATGTTTAAAGAGCGTTGCTTGCATACCACGCAGTCTGTTTTTGCCGTACGATCGAGCTTTGATCGCTGGAAGAGCCTGCAGAAAGCCTTCGAAATGCCATTCTCTGCACCCATTTGTCAGTGGCTGAAATTAGCGTCGAGAATTGCAGGCTGTGACACCATTTTCAGGCGACCAAGGTTTACTTGATGCTCCTCCTGCCCGGTGAGTAATGGAGGCACATGGCGAGGTGACAAATTTAGATGGAGTGTGACATGCCTCTTCGAACTGAGGCCCATTACTTATTCTTAGCTGTTCGACTTCCTACGGACTGCAGAACCTGACACCCGAAGGTCTTGCAGTTGCTTCGTTGAAAGCTTTAGGACGATTTGTCCCAATCTTGAAGGAGGTGAGTGGAAGCGAATGTGGTCCTTCGGATGCTTATCTCTCCTCAGGTACAGGCAAGATTTTTTTCAGATGGTTAGTGTTTGGCTTGGCATTTATCGAAAGTTGCTGCAGTACTGATAGTTCAGCTAGATCTAATCACTGTGAGTATTGCATTTTACGCAGTTAAATGGTTATTTGTCAATTTGTCATCCTGGCCCCATTTGATCTACCTCTCTAATGTACCCCATTAGAGACGTTGATTGACGTCGATTGTCATTAGTGCCCTGATCAACCCTTTTTTACCTTGGTTGTCACATTTCTCAAGACTTCGCGATTCTTCGAAATTGTACGAGTAAAAACGGTGACAAATTTAAATTTAATTTTTTGGTGTAATGGATACATAAGCTATGAGAGTATAGAGTATCAATTTTAAGGTCGCTGCTCGACATAATTTAGTCATACATTTCAAAGCGTGGTTAAATCGCTTCGTGTTTCATTTTCTCCATCAATCACAACTTCGAGTCTAGATATGTTAGCGAATTTCAGTGCTTGTAGAATTAAAGCTGGATGTGAATTGTCTAAAACAGACTACTTATCTTCTTCTAAACTGGTAAAAATTTACTATGCATCACTTCATAAATCAGTTCAGTGGTTCAGTGTCTCACGTGGCATGTTACTAGCTGGTAAAATTGAGGTTGCACGTAAAGAAACTTAACTCATTTATGAATGGTAACTACGTCGAGATCCAGGAATCTTGTACTTTTTTAGAGTTCAGAAGTATTCGTTAGAAAATTGTGCAAAAGACGCTCGGTATTGTATTGACTTTTAAAAACTCATTCGTAGTTTATAAATCATGTTCACATTTTGCCCATCTCTCACTAGGCAAAGTTTATGAACTACTTTAGTAGATTCGTTTTCGTTCATGGGGACGTGGTGGCAAAATAAACTCTGCTACTTTCACTCAGGTCGGCGGTAACTGGAGTGCCGGGAACGAGTTTCATGAGAGAAAATTACATCCCTTGATCACTACCTGTTGTTCGAGGTGTTTTTTTTACTAGTATGATGTTAGGTCCTTGTTGACTTATCCTCTCAGCCCCGGGATGACTAAAGCCGTCGAAGGACGTCTATATGACCTTCTGGTGAAGGGTGCTCAAATTGTTGTTACTTTGTAGCCAGCGATTGAGCTATGGCAAATAATTTATTAGTTTTCTCTGAATACTGCAATCTCGATTTGCCATTTTTTACGCTGATGCTTTAGTTTTAGTTTTATCATAGCCATCTCAACCAAGTAGTGTGTATTGCATCGTTTCTTTCTTGGTCACTGTCGACAGTTTATGCACGTGATTGATATTCTTATTTTTTAAAATCGCATTTCCAACCATTATTTACCATTATTTTCAGTGTCAGTGTTTATGATAATTTCAACTTGAGTTGCTGGGCGTCTACATTCAATCAAATGTAAAAATATTTTGAGTTATTTTCACCAAGTTTTTTATTAGGAAATTTACGTTAGGAAATTTTGCATTAGGAAATTTTCAACGAGAACTCGTGTTACTCTGGTATTATAAAAGTTACTTCTCTTGCAGTCGTAGATATGCAGTGATTGGCATTTTTATCACCCTCGTGTCTGCACTTATGAGCGTGTCGTCACACAATGTTTTGATCTCAATAATAGCCACGTTTGAAAAATCTCAGCTGCCTTAAAAATGCTCCTGCCTTTATCTTGTGTATGACGATTAGAAGGTTGCTGGACGACGGTGTCTGTCATGACACCTGCATGGGTTCCCTTTAATGATGGTCAAGTGTCGGGTCGGAGACAGAAATATCCGCGTTTGAAATATCGCAGGGCTCGGTTTCGGCTGCCCTTTCCATCACAAGGCGCTGAGGTACGTGACCTCGTTGAAGCTCGTTCACTTTCTGCTAGGAGAATTAAAGTTTATTTGTATGGCTTCGTCGGCTAATGGCTAATGTGCTACTCTTAAAAGTGAGTTATTTTGAATGCTTTTCTTGTTTAATTGGAGCGTTTTGAGCTTTCTAATAAGTGAAGGTGATGCAGAGCGTTTTATTTTCTCACGTTCATTCGGTGTCTGTAGTTGTGTTGGAATTTTATTTCGTTTTTAAATAACCATCTGTAAAATTTGATTAATTCAATTCTTAGTGGCAGTTTTTTCTTGCATGTGAGTCGTTAAATCATACGATAAATAGATGCCGTGTCAATGTATTTCACGCCAGAGTTATTTTCTTTTTAGCAGGGACGAAAGTTTGCTTGGCTTCTGAGTATTTCAGTGGCGGATTCTTGGAATTCCGTAACATTGACGTTCAATAATATCAGAAATATTTTACGGGCTAATTAATTGATGTATGCATAAAAAATCATAAAACAAGCTCGTAATTTCGAATTAATTCTTGTGTTCAGAAAGTGTCCAAGTACGAGTTCATCGCTGTGTGGAAAATAATGAAAATACATTATTTTACCAAACGCCTTTGGCAGACAACTTGGCCAACTGATGATGAGAGCTAAACCCGAGGATCGATGTCGCTAATGTGAGCACCATCATGTTGTTTTTGTTGCACTTTGCCATTTTCTGGAATGAACATTTAAAATGAACAGTAAGTATTATCATTTGATGAAAGAGTTAGGTAAAATTCAGTACGATCTCTTGGTTTTGTACCATCTTAATTTGGATTTTGAAGTCATGATTTAAATTGGAAAACTGTCTATTTTGCAGCAGTTAATATTAGCTTTAAATTCCCTTTGTGTCAAAAATAAATCTAATTTGCAGTTTGCCCTGTCACTTCCTCGGTTTACATGAGACAAAGCTAGCCAAAGGAAGCGTCCTCGATTTCCGTGATGAACATCAGGTGTGTCTGGGGATTTGTTACTTGTGTGAACCATATGAACTGGATGTGTGCGACAGCGAGCTTTTTTCCTAGTACACTACCTAGTTGAGAAAGGCTGTAGCTCCTCGGAGTTAAGCTGTAATTTGTTCCCCGTGTAAGCTAATACAGTTTTTCCATCTTTAATCTTGTTCCAGTCAAACTCGTGCATCTATGCCAATGCATAATTCAAGACTTGTTTCTAGTCGGGTGTATTTCCTAACGAATGGTCTGCGTTTCTTGTTTTTATTATAGCAACTCGGCGGGAAGTTGTTTCTGTAATGTACAAGAGTGAAACGTGTGGTGTTTCTAAAAACTTTCAAGTAAGCGCACATTATTTGCAGCCAACTGATTGCTGTAGCTTTTCAACCTTATATAGCGACCTCTTGATACGGTGACCTCAACTAGCACCTCAAAGTGATCCGTGATCGCTTGTCCTTTCTTGCTCTAAAGAATAAATTAGTCTTTTTTTCCCCGTTGAGGCTCATACTCTCGAAAGATATGCGAACATGTTCACAATAAAAGCTGTAAACTTTTACATTGATGTTAATCTATTCCGCAAAATTGATTTTTAATAGTTCATGTTTCAAACTACTCTTATCGATTGAATTAATGTTCATATCACTTCAAAATAAGTTTGAATGAACACTTTTTTGTTGCATTAAACTTATTAGCATGTTCTACATTGGTTACTAAGCGAAAATTGGAATTCAACACGCAATGATAACAGCTACTGCATTTTTATGTGTGTTTTTTTTGGCTAGATCACTAGAATATACTTCGAAAATATTGCAATATCATGTCCCTTACACAAATGGATGATTTATTTACTTCGTCATCCAGCACGGTTGCACTGACACATGATGCACCTGTATTCCCTAGCATTCAAATTTGTGTTGAGACTTGTAATTTAAAGTGTCTCGTTTCATTGATTTCAAAAGATCCTTTGTTTAAATTTCAGTTGTCAGTGTTTCGTATGAGTTTGCCTAGGAACTTGGTAGTATAGCTGCATTTATTGAAGGCATGTTATACTGCGAGCATTTTTCACTTATCGTGATTGTTTTTATTTGTCAGATAAATGTTTTACTTCTGTTACTCCTGTAATAATTTCTCTCAAGTTTTGTTTGAAATTAAATTGCGGCAAAGAGGCAGTATTTTTAATGTAGATATACCACTATAAATGCGCTGTTAATGCGTGATTTAAGGCTGCATTCTCCGGTCATTTAAAAACGATGTTCACGAATAAATAGTATCTCTTTATTTTAAATACTTCTGTCAAATTTGATGATACTGATACTCTTATTTTTTCACAATGCGTTATGCACCCTTGAATACGTACTTCGTTTTTGAAGTCCACACGCTATCAACGTAACTTTGTTACTGCATTAAAGTTCGCGCTTATGGAATGTGAACGGACTGTGCTTGCGTGCCGCTCGTAAAAGACGTGTTCGAAGACTTGTTCTCTGCCCAGTTGTTCATTAGCCTGGTGGCAGGCGTGTACCGATGCAGCGCTGCTTGTCTTGCGTTTATGACCTCGACCGGGAATTCAGGGCGCTCCGGGAGGGACTTTCATATGCCTCAAAGTTTTGTGATAGTCAGGTCTCCGCAGCAAGTCCGCTGTCACTCTACTAACAACTGTACACTCCTCAAGTTGTCTTCTCGTAAATCCGCATCGCCGTGACGCCGTGTGTATGAAGCTCAGTTTGTATGTCCAAAACCTGTGAACTCATGTCATTGTAGTGACGTCCGCTAACTTAGTACTTGGAGCATTTTTAAAAATAAATTGTACGATTTTGGTACCAGAAATGAAATCTATCCCATTATTAAGATTAAAGTGAAACTATTCTTGGCAAGGCGCAGTATACCAGGGAGGCTGCAACCCGGAGTTCTCGAAGATCCGTTAGTGCGATGTACTTGTAATCTGATTAGCAAATTGAACTGTCCGCCGCAGCTTTTATGAGATTGCTTTTAATCGTATAAGGTCAGCACAGGATCTTCATTCTGATACTCACAGCTTGGGACTGGGCTTTGTTGACCAATGAAAAGCGCAGTCTTTCTCTCATGTAGAGCTTGTCTTGAGTCTTATCACATGCGTCGTGTATATGTGCCCGTCAAATGAAAAGCTTAGATTGTTTATCGCTTCTCTATTTGGACTCAATAGAGTGGGTGGGGTCGGTTTCAGGTGAGCTCAGCGCCAGTGTATGTGTTCAATGACTTCACTGCTTATGACTGCGCTCTAATTTACGCAGTTTAGGTGGAGTCCTTTATTGCTCGTTCTGTCAAGAATTCTCTGCTTGCTAAAACTACTGTACAGTGGTTTCATCTCCATAGAACTTGCCTATTATTAATTACAATTATTACTTTTTCCACAGTTCTTTGAGATGTATAAAAATTCCGCATTCCAGCATCGAAACTTTTTTCGATGTTACAGATTTTACATGCGTGTTGTACTGTTTTTTGACCTCTGCGAGCGACACAGAAATTCTTAACCATGCATTTTGAAACGCTGTTGCTTCTGTGATATTCGTAAGCATTTTTGAACTTGTTCAACAATTCTTATCAATGTGTTAAATTCACTCTAGATTTTTGAATGAACACTGAGATGTGTTGGGGTTGTTGTTTGAATGATTTATTTGAATTCAAATTCTTACCCTACACTACGTGAAGTTGATCTTCAAATTGAAGAGAATGTATGAGAATTTTAGGCTTTCGTGTTTGCTAAGGGAAGATGAACATGTCGGTTATCAAACGCGGAGCAGTGTTTTACGTAATGGGATCTAATATTGATGCAGTTCCAACTACATTAATTTCATAGATGTGTTAAATTTATTTCTACTGCGCTCGAGACGTTAAAGTTTGCAATGAAGTGTTTGTCTTGCGACAACCACTATAAATAAACGCTCTTTTTTGCATGAGTTTTGTCGATTCCCGTGTTCATTCTTGGGTTGTTTGAAGAATTGGCCACTGGCAATGGTACTTGCACGAATTTGCCATTGTGTTGTCTCTGGCCGAGCGTGAACAACTGCCCATCGGGAAACGTAATAGCTTCTTTTTATCTTTCCATCGCCATGAGTTCTTGACTGGAACAAATGAGCAGTTGTCTTCCGGGGCCAGGATTGTTTTGTTAATAGTTTAAAGTTTCAAGCTTATCTTTGGTTCGCTCATTGTCTCTATGTATTCGAGAGTCCTGCAAATGAACCTGCCAGAGGTTTCATTTTCGCGTTAATATTGTGGGAGATGGAATTAGAGAAATCGGAGCTGGAAAGCCAGCGCGCTATGTTCTCAGCATCGCGGCTTAATGTGCGCACATTTTTTACTTTATTTTACAAAGTTGTTTGAAAACAGCAAAAACTCGCTGCTCAGCTGGAACGCGATTTGTGTGCCTCTCATAGCGTCTTCTGAATTGAGTTATACTGAGGGGTTCATGTGGAAACAATGGACGCTTGAAATATTATGTATCTTTTCTAAAAATTTCCCTTCGGATGTTTTTAGCAACTCTCTTTGCTTCTAAGATGTCATTTATCTTTACATTTTTTTAGGAAAGAGGCAATCAGTATCATTTGCACTCAGCTATCTTTAACTTAGATGAGAAATCGGGTTTTAAGGAAAACGTTGTTCATTCACAAAAGAAATTGTGCAGTAGATGTCTTTTCACTCGCAGCTTTAATTTTTTCTGTAGCTCTCTTGATGGTGGATATTTTGTCCGAACTACATACCTTAATGCCGTTTGCAAAAAATTAAATGAAATAAGTCAAGCTGTACACTGTACAGCAATGTCTTTCCCCAGTTTTTCTTTTTGAAATGTTTCAAGAAGAGGCATGTTTCTTGAAATAATCTATGAATTCATGAGTTTAGGTAGATTTATGTTTCTAATATTGTTGTAGGTTTTCAAAATTCTTGCAATGTGAAACTGCATATTTTATGCTCCATGTGTACACAATTTTGTTTTTGTATGCTTATCTTACCTTACATATGCTTATCTTACCTTACATAAGCTTATCTTATCTTGTAGTATCTTATTTTTACTTCAAGAGAATTAGCTATTATGAAAGCTAATACCAAGGAGTCGAATGACTTTGTATGACAAAATATGAAGTGGAAGAATTTTTAAAGTCCGTCATTTTTGAGGAGCCTGAACAACTCCATCTTAGATTATTAAATTTGGGCTCAAAGTCGAAGAACGCATTCATTTTTCAATTCTCGACGTAAACTTCTCACGAATGAAAGCTTCGTAAATATTTTCCATTCTTTCGCTCCGTTCGTTCTTTCTTGATGCGATTATCTCCATAGGGGCGAGCGAGCATTGAGGTGGTTCAATGAACCTTACTCAAATGACACTATGCAAAGGTCCCCATGAACATTAGAATTTATTTAAAGGGCCTCTGATAGCATTCTCTATCTGTTTGACCGTAGCTCCGAGCACTTATGACCATAAATTGCAAATGCGCACAACCTGTCGTATTTATTAGGTGAGCAAAGAGGTCGTCATGCGGAACTGTTGCATAGCTCGCCCGTACGATCTTATCCGCAGGCCGTGGCGCCACCGGAGCTCAGCGTCTGCTCCCGTGTCTCCGGCGCGTGCTACAACCGTCCATCAGTAAAGTATGTGGGCTCTTACGAGGCGTATTAGAATACAACTTGTTCCTTGATTGGGGGTGTTTCTGTAGTGCTCTCGCGAAACTGGCTCGCTGTATGTATCGCGCGTAAGGAGCACCACTGGAACAGTTCCACGCAAGGTAGTCTTTCTCGATTCATTCAAGCCTTTTGGGCCCATCTGTTTTAAAGACTGCCATAACTGATAGTGGCATATGGCGACTTTTAGAGTTTGCGACGGTGAAGTAATGCTCCGATGTTGCCTCGCCACGAAGTCCAAGTGTGTAGCGTTCAGTTTGTTCGGGTCGTGGGCAAAGTGGACGATTCACCTTCTCGTTTCTGTAGAGTGCTGCTATTCACCATTACTGCAAACGATCATGACATATAGAGTATGTACAGTCACGTCTCGCTATGTAGGCATGTTTACTTCGCACCAAATTATGAAACTGTTGATAGAATGTTTCTCTTCTAACATTTGGACTTTAATTTGCGCATAAAAGATACCTGCATATTTCATAGGACTATGTTCATGTTTTAATACAGGTATGCATGGCGATGGGCTTTACTTGAAATGCAATTGGTGGACTATTGTTCGCGAGTCAGCTGCTGCATGTACGTACTCGTACATTTATGTACGACGCCAAAAATACAGTGACTCGGATTATTCTTTTTTGCATTCATCATCGAAAACTACTCCGGCGTTATTCCTATTGCGCGACCAATATCTTTAGAGGGATGTTCGGCCACTAGTTCATCTTTATTTTGACTCCAACGTTGGTCCGCGCTCATAGCTTGCGGTCGCAGAGAGAACTACAGGATGGACACCAAATGGCCCATGGCGAAGTGATAACGTCCGGCGATTGACAGAAACAAAGCTGCTTTTGTTCGTATTAGGTTCTTAATGAGCGTATTTTCCTACGGGAAACTTGGATTACAATTGGGAACTTCATTGTCCCTGTATCTTTCTTGCAGTTATTTTTAATATTTTCAGTGCGTTATTTCGTACGTTTTGAGGTTTGAAAATTAGCGATTTCCTGACTTATGCCTCGTTGGAACTAATATCCTGCTTGGTAAAACTCAGATACAAATTGAAGAATCGTCCAATTTGTAGCACTTCATTGGTCGTATCAAGGGCTTCGAAACATTGTTTTTAAGATAGGACTTCCATCTCTAAGTTCTAAGAACTGGATCACATGAGCCTCCAAATGAGTTGCCTTCACACCAAGAAAGAAAAAACCATGTAGGACCGACCGAGGTGATCGTCCGCTAGGGAGTTGCTGACGACCGTTGAGAGTCAAGGACGTCAGAGTTTTTTTCTCAGAACAGGAGCTGCGTCCGCCCACCGCCCCACGGCGCGCAGCTTGCAGCTCTGCATCAGGTCTTGTGTAGCTTCTTGGAACATGTGAATCTCCCCGTGTCCCCCCGCTTGACATAGTCAATTCTAGCCATTTTCAAGTGTTTGCTTCGAGGAGAATTGGAGTAAAATTGTTCGGACTGGTTGAATAGTAATAGTAAGTTGGTTTCGTTGTTGTGGTTATTTTTTAATTACGTGAGAATGGAAGTAAACCCCGAAATATGTAAATTGTTCTAATGCATATTTCTACTAAATTGAATAAAACATGAACTGAGAAGCAAAGAGACTTCAGTGACAAACATCTGAAACTACGCTCGGTTGTTTGAGGAGGCATCTACAGTTGTCTCTGCATTAAACGCAATCTTGAATCCATGATGCAGAAGCAACGTCTTTCGAATTCAGCATTAACAGAAGTACCTTATCCATGCTAAAATCCTAATTTAAACTAATCCTTCGAAATGTGGGTCAGAGTTGGAGATGCGGACTTGGCATGAACAGGTCTGCTCATACCAAGGAGGTTTATCAAACCTTGCCTCATATAAACAGTACAGCTACGTTTGACCTCCGTTAGCTGAAGCGGTCATTGGCGCAGTGATTCCATTCCGTCGGTGCCAGTTCCGTTTAGTGCTGCTTTAAAAGTCCCTCATAAATTGAATAGATTAAGAGAGTAATTCCTCTGATATCACTCATTCTACGGTTCCGATTTCTTGAATAAATTACACGTTGGTTGCAGAGAGCTGAGTTTATATCGTCGAGATTTTAATGTAGAATAGAAGAATCCCACCCAGATGCCTTTTTTACTTCTATAAGTTCTATTATTTCATAATATAGGCTTGTGCTAGTTTGGTGTAGATGTGCTTATATAACTGTACTTTAACTATGACTAATTATATAGCATTGATAAAAATGACCGATATCTACATGAAGGTGATGTCACCAGCTTTCTCTGGTATCATGATTTCAGTTTTATGTTTGTCATTATCTGGACTTGATACATGTTTGGAATTAGTCTTTTCTTTCTTCTTCGAGTTATTGGATTTTTTAACTCATACCCTTCGTAAATTCTCTTGCATGCTTAGGTCACTGAAGGTCTCAGAAAGCAGCAGAATTATTTTTTTGTTCC
This sequence comes from Platorchestia sp. MABIK, assembly GCA_014220935.1. Lineage (NCBI taxonomy): Eukaryota > Metazoa > Arthropoda > Malacostraca > Amphipoda > Talitridae > Platorchestia > Platorchestia sp. MABIK. The sequence continues at coordinate 56,758 of JACJUY010002854.1, read as the reverse complement.
GATACCTCGAAAGGTCCCATGAATTCAAATTTCTCCATGTTTTAGAGACGTTTGATGATAGGCTAGCCAACTGTAGGAAATTGTAAAATCAGCAGACGTGTGGGATTATGATAATTCAATTGATCATGAACATCTAGGGGACGATTCTTACTACAGCGCATTATCTGATATTGCTTTTTAGTGTAAGTAAATTAGTGAACGACACCAGTCCAAGTTATGCATTTGCCCATAAAAACTCCACGACAAATGGCTGTTTCTCACTCAGGGCCATCTGTCTTGGTATTGCAGCTGAATAATCAAGTTGTTTTCTTTTGTTTTACTTGGGTTAGTAATTCAAGTTTGCGAAAATGAAAGTACAATTCGAAATTTATAAATAGTTTGAAAATAGAATTGAATCGAACATGATCATGATGGTGGCAAAGGTACTTCTATGAAAAATGTCTTGAATAACGCTCTGCTGTTTGAGGAGGCTTTCACAATTGTTTAAACATCGAATGCACTTTTAGCTTCATGGTGAGCTAACATCTTCTACATTAAATTAAATTAAAAAAATTTGATTGAACGTCTAAATTATTATTATTATAATTATTATTATTAAATTTCAGATTATTATTATTCAGAATCAGATTATTCACTTTCAGGAGACAAATATCAGCTGGATTACTTAGAGTAGAATTTGTGAGAAATGCTGCATAAAAAATGTCATTCTGGCTGGTCTTCATGACCGGAATCTTAAAATAGCGTCAGGGGATGGGAAAATGTGATACAGCTATTGAATTGGGTTAGGATCACCCCTTACGACGTTCACATGCTTCAAGGGCAAAAGCGTGCGCATATTACCTTTGCGCATGATTATGCTTCATGATGTACGTATTTATCTCTAGTGTCAGGTTGAATTCAAGTCTTCGTGATAAAAGGCATGCTTTAAATGCGCCGCATGTTAGTAAAGAGTGGAGTATATTGTGCTCGTCTGGGATATCATTTTTCTTCAGGGTAATTATCTATATGTGTTAGCCATTTCTTCAGTTACTTGATTAATTTGTATACATTTTAAAGTTATTTTTTATGCTTCTGCACAAAGTTGACGCTATGTTTGCATTGTTGAAGAACTGAATGTGGTCGCGTGCAATGCTTTAAACGTTATGCAGTACTCAAAACGGATGAATATCCATCTGTTACAGCTTCAAGATCTAATGGAACAGAACTGTGGCGCGTCGCGTAGCCTGTTACTGTGTAGGAGGTTACTGCGGGTATTGCCACGATCGCTGGCGTTCTACTGCAACAACTAGTCATGCTTCATGTCGCTTGCTTTAAAATCCCACAAAATTCTGGGGTTTACGTGTGGCGATGGGAGAGAGACGCTCTCCAGGAGGTCGCCGTGTGCGATGTCACGACTGCCATTGCTCAACTCACTCGCCTCCACCGGGTTTCGTTTCACAAACGTGCCGCGTTGCAGGTAATTCCTCTCAGAGTTCATGCAGTTCCTCAACTGTTCCGCAATTCTTGGCATTTTCCGCACCGCGCGTTCCGACATTGTCGCCTTTAATTTTCTACGTAGTGCATTGCGTAAAGGAGAGAATCAGCGCTGGCAATAGTCTTTCAAGCCCCGGCGTGACCCGCCTACAATGCTACTGAGGGATGTATCGTCAGTTACCGGACTCTTACGTTCATACTTCATGCATTAAAAATGTTTGAATACATAGTATTAATTTCTAGGGATGAAAATGTTGCACTAAAATAACCGAGTATAAACTGTTGTAACAAAACATGCTAATCAAGGCCTGCGTGTGAGCTACGCCTCTGGAAAAACCGTTCTCTCCAAACTAGAACTGGAAGACAAATATTGTCAACCGGATGACTTGGAGAACAAGTTGGGGGAAATTCTGCGTAAATACTGTCATTCTGACTTACTTTTATGACCAGAATGTTAGAATAGTGGTAGGGAATGAGAAAATGCGAGACAGCAATGGAATTGAAGTTCGTTGAACATAGGCGGCAACAATACACAATCTTAAATTGTATGAGCTGCATTTATTCATTTGTTTAATGTTGTTTGTTGATTCTGTTTATTCGTTCTCGCAAACCAGATGAAGTGAGCTAAAATAGGTTTGATTCATAAATTTAATTGACTTTCAGAAGTAGGAATGCATTTAATTTCTCCGAAGTACTTTGTTTTTGTAACGACGACTTTGTGCATGTGCATAATAAGTGCTACGCGTTCAGCCACCGCACGGCTTATGATTATTATAATGTCCGTTGAAGTTGCGGTGTCGTTTGTACGGTATATTAGTTGCAGCTCTGAAGAGGCAATTTACAGTGTTCCGTTCGCTGTGCTGTGCAGTCATGGGAACAGAACGCGGCAACGCTGCCGGAGAGTTGAGTATCTTAGCTACACCTGAAAAGTAACGGTCTGGAATTGCCATTACTCCGACTAGAGGAATCATGCGTGACGTTTTCATTGCCAGTTGTACCGCAGTCGTGTTAATCAGGAGTCGCAGAAAAATTTTGCGGCTGAGCATTCCGGATTTCCTCTCGTTCTGGCTTGCTCAATCTTCGATTGAATTCGGCGAAAGAATTTTTCTTTCGTATATTAAGAGTTCTATGTTCATTGATATCTACATTTTACATATGTGAAATGATCTGAATATTATATTGTTTTCACGAATTTGCTGCCTTCTTAGAAAAAGCGTAGTTGAGGAGTGATCTCATCTGGAAATGGTTGGGCGTAGTCACAGGTTCACAGCGCTCGATGATCGGATCACTCGTGCTCAATGATGTGGTTCTATACTATTATGGATGAGGAGCGTGATAACGGTAGGTGAGCGAGCCTATTTGCTTCCCAGTCTTTGAGATAATCTTGATTTTGAGATCTTTCAGCTTGCCACTCATTTCACAATAATAGCCCTTTTTCTCAATTTCTACTAGGGTGGACCATTAGTAACACCTCGTTATTTGAAAATCGATTACAAGATAACCATGAAACATGAAATAGTTTGGAATAGTTAAAGACAATACAAGAAAGTTTTAAATTTTACTTATTTGTCAAGTTGAGAATATTATTGTGGAATATAGGTTGTAGGATGTAGTTACTAGTTAGTATAGAATATAAATTGTGGCAGTGTTTCAAACGGTTTGCAGTCGCTAACAGCGTTGTTTGTTTCTGTTCGTTGTAGAACCAAATTTTTGAATTTATAGACTGTCACTTTTAGGCGGTTTATCATGAATAATTATTGTTTGATCTCCGAAAGTGTTCCAGTAACTTGTTTACACGACAGTAATTGCTGTATTATAAAGGTAATACATCGCTACGGATGTAAATCGCTACGATATATTTTTTAGCTGCTGTTTTGTGTAACACACTATTATAAGGGAAGGAATTTGTGATTTATGAGAGTAATACGTAATAGTTGTTGGGAGTTCAGATACTTCACAGCAATAATTTTTTAGGTTTTTCGAGCATGTAAAATGCATTTCTAGCATTTTTGTTAATGCTTCATAGTTATTGCCTTCCAGTTCAGTATCCCCTCAGGGGGATACAACTTTTGTATCTATGGGAATTAGCGCTCCCAGGGGGACTATGTGAGGGCCCGAGCTAAGGGTTAGGTGGGCTTCCTTTTTGTTGAAATAAAGATGGTTTTTGTTCTGTTACGGACCATCTTTTTTCGGTTCACTGCTGTCCTGTTTTTCAGCTCCTACTACTTTCTTCTTCAACTTTGATCTTGTTTCATGAACTTCTTTCGTATCTTACTGTTTCTATGTCCTTTCTGCATAGATTCCGCGTTCCCTTAACTCAATACTAAATAGTGCCTTCTTCCTTCCTCTCTTTGGATCTCATTTGTTGAGGATAGGGAGGCTTAAACTAACCAATAATCTAATCTAATCTTCAAGTTCAGTATGTGTTTTGAAGTTTTTTGGCCCTACGAAGCTCACAGTAATCATGCTGGTGACGTAAGTTAATTAAGCCTGCATTTGCTGGAAGTGCTCGTATTGCTAAGTTCACCTGAATTCATATTCGCCTACAGCATTCCGAGTAGGTTCAAAACAATGTAGTGCAATACACTGTCATTTCTGTACTTACAATTTGACTTTTTTGAGTCAATAGCTTTTAAAATGTTATAGTCGCTTCTCTCGAAAAAGGCAAGAGCGTTCTTCCTTCCTCATTGTTTGTTGCTGACTTTTAGTTATGCTTAATCGTGGCCGAGAACAAAGACTGATTTCTCTTTTGTACCTCACATTCTTGCGTTTCAAGATATACAGCTTAGATACAGGGTCTACGAAATCCGCAAAATTTTCAAAATATTTTGTTTGATTCAGATCAGTTATTTTTATTGAACTGTCCCTAAAATTAATAAGTGGTGGGAAACTGTATTTTATAGCGGAGAAATGTAATTCATTGTGTTATGTGTTTTTTATGCAGAAGAAATTCCACATGAGTTGTATCAACCTTTTTTATCCAAGAAATTTAAAGTGAACTCACTGGCTTTAAACCACATCAAAAGTTATGTACAACTCTTGCTTGAGATATGAAGCTTTCATGAATGACGATCAAGCAGACTTTGTTCTCTGATATTTACGGTTTTTGAGATGCGTACTTCATGGTCTCCAGATTAAAATGTTACACGAGACAAAATGGTACCTTGCGCACGACATTTTTCTCGGGTAAATCAGGGTTTCTGAGTTCTGCGTAAATAAGGGTCTCTGGAACTCGGTCAAAAAATCAGTTTCCAATCTCGCCTGTCAGTTTTTTCGAGCTTGACGACAAACTGCGTTAGTTTCATGTACCTCATGTCGTGCAGAGTTACAGGTTTCCAAGGAAAAAGCGACAATCCAGCTTGTTTGGGTGAAATCCTTCATGATACATTGCAAAGATAATCAGAAAGCTTGGTCTGCTGGGACGAGCATTTTATTTCTGAAGTTCGTGTCGAGTCGTCCGCCCGCTGTTCCACTTTCTGCCCCGTCAGATGACGTGCTCACTCTTCTATGCCTGTTCCAGGACGCGTCTTTATCGTCGTTTCCAGCGTTCGAGAAATTCAAGTAACACGAAATTCAACGTTTTGGTGTAGCTTTTTTCTGTCACCCTGGCTTTTTTACCTTTATCGAAAGCCCTTGTATTCTTAGAGAAGCAAGTTATTTTCCTAAAGTTTCGTACGTGCCTTGCAGTTTTTTGAAATTGTAAATTATAGTTCAAGTGTTTTTGCAAGATTTGAGAAACCATATAGGCTTTTGTGGTTTGGGAGCCTTAAACTAATTAATGGTTTCTTCTTTTTTGTGAGCGCTGCTTGCGTCGTCGGCGACCTCAACTGTGCTGAAGAACAAACGAAAATGCAGCCGCTCTTGCGACATTTATAATACCAAACTAATTGTATCCATAGTTTACGTTCGAAATCAAATAAAACATTCTGGACCATGTTTCCGTGTTATTAAGTAATGCCTGTACCCGTGGAAATGTCATCTCACGGAAGCTGGTCTGTCCGACACATGAACGCCTCTCGCCGGTGTTGCATAGCAGGGCTTCCGGCCGAGGCTAGTTTGGTCCGCACTCTTTGTTTTTTTTTAGTAATTAGCTCCCCTGTTTATGTTAGCATACCATTATTGTTGCCATTTGTTGTCATGGACCCTCACTGCATCCGCAATTACTGCTGTGTCTGTGTGCTGGCTACTGTAACTCACCAAGCTCTCGTTTTTAAGCATCCCTCTTCATTATCTCGTGGGTGGAATGGCATGGCTTCAGTGTCAAGTAAATGTAAAAAGTGAAAATCATTGTTGCGTTCTTTTAAAGAAATAGCTTACCTTTATTTCGTGTAATTAACCATTCTGATAATTTTATAGCCAGAAAAATAATGTGAGTTATACAGCACGAATCATGAAATAAGGTGTGATACTGGGAATAGTTAATTCTCTGACGAGCTAGGATTTCACGCCTCGCCCAAATGTACGGTTAGAATATCTGCTGAAGGACATAGATCAACTAGTATTGAGTTCACAGCCAATCTTGATCTATCGTCAACTTAGCAGAGAGTATATTGTGTATATGCCCTAATACGTTCAGTCGTCATCTTCTCGCATATCTCACCCATAAAGAAGAATAAGTATTTGTGTTGCCTGATAGTCTTTATGCCGGTTTTAATTTATAAGCTTGTGTGTGCAGTTTATGAAATTGCGTTGAATAATTCATGAAATGTATACATATATACGAGAGTTGAAAAAAAAAATTTTTGTTCGGTCAAAGTAGATGAAAGCAAGGTTAACTAAGAAAGTTGAAGTTTACTGTAAAAAGTTAACTTTGTTGAAAGTTAACTGTACTCAAGTTATTTTTACTACTTTGTCATTTTACATCAATGAGCGTACTACTATGGACAGGGTTTTAATGTAAGAATGTAGGCATTTTGGTAAATAGGTTTGTGTTTTTGACGCGTGTTTGTGCTAAATCTCCGCGTCGCATGATGTGTTGAAATGTGTGTTGGCCGTGAGTTAAGTATTTGATTTTGAAGTGACCTGACCTTATTTTCCACAAAGCTGGGGGAATGAGCAGGTGGAGTCATATCATGAATAGTCTAATAAAATGACGTTACATTGTGAAACTTTAGGCATAGCCTATGTCAGTAGTGATCACTTGGTACCGCGGGATTCAAGCGAGGAGGGAGAGTGACGGTGCTGGAATATGCAAGAACTTCTCTGCACGACTCGTTCGTCATCTCCTCAATACGCAAAAAGCTAAAAAGAAGGTGAAAATTCAAACTCAGGAACTCAAACCGCTAACACAACCACTGCTGCGTAAAGCTACAGTAGACAGGTATGCCTGAGGAATACCAGCTGAAACTGGCCAGCATTTTTTTTTTTTTTTCAGCAGAGCTCTTGGAATCCTTGCTATCCTTTGAGTATCGCTAAGTTCCTAAGGTACGCTAGAGAAAAATTCTCTTAGAATTACTCTTCGATATTTGAAGGACTCTAATTGTAGTTTTCCTGATCTTACTATTTTTTTTAACTGCAAGATCGTTTGCAGTATTCTTCGAGGCTTCGAGATTCCTGGGATGCACTTAATCTGCGCGCTAATGAGAGCGAGAACTAGAAGCTTAGCTATGGTATTATGCAGTAATTGATAATATAGGCCATTTTACTCTAACGCATCACCTTTAAATGCGTCACGTTTTCGTTCGTTCGAATTGATTGACTTTTTGCTGGTGCTGTTGTCAGGGTCACTCGTCGCGCAGCGTACGTGCATTGTTCTAGGGCTTTATTTGTTCGTTTATCGCTGCACTCTTGCCCTTATATTCTTCAGATTCAACTACTGACCTACAGACTTCTGCGGTTCAGGGCGGCTCAATTCAAATCATTTTCAAACAGTCTCGAGCGAGAGCCTTGGTGCATCATTACTAGGGATATTATTATGATATTCTAGCGCATTGTTTTTTCCCCTGGGAGGGCGTGTTCTGTATAGGTGTCGTTTTTTAGTCAACAGGTTATATTTTTGTTTTCTCTCATCATTATTGCGATTTTGTAGTGTTGAGTCTGTTGATATAACTGAATATTGTAATCAAATGAAAGCTGATATTATTAGGTTTATTTACATGTTTGGAATTGAGTGTGTTTTTATGGTAAATATTTAAAAGCATAATTTTAAAATGTGTATTCTATCAACAAGAATAAACTATGTGTGAAACAGTGTTCCTAGTCCATGTTTATGCTTTACATCAAATTATTGTCTCGTCAAATACACTGCTCAAAAAATGCGTACAAATCTCTTCCTGGAAATATCACTTTCTTTTTTTAGCTCCTAATATCAAAATGACAGTAGATTCTCTTTACGATATCCAGAGTGCAACGGCATTATGCTGCTTCCTATTTACGACGATTCTAATACTTTCCAAACTCATTGGTTCCTTATGCAAAAAAGCAGTTCATATTTTTCAAGCTTGCTACTCTACCGGCCCAGGCACCGTTCTTCGGCGCTGCCAGTGAACTCGCTACTTGCATGTTAATGTTCCCTTCTAGCTCGCGGCGGATCTTGATTGCGAGGAGTCCTATTCATTTTTAAAGGCTCGGTTTGGTTGGCTACTTCGTGTTGTGGCTCGCTCGCCCCATTTTGGCTTCTCTGTGTCGTCGCTTCTATTTAAGTTTCTGTGTTGTTGCTTCCATTTTGGCACCTATGTTATTCCTTTCATTTTGGCTTTTCTGTGTTATTACTTCTATTTTGGCTTCTCTATTTATTTCTATTTGGCTTCTCTGTGTTATTACTTCTACTTTGGCTTCTCGATTTTATTTCAATTTGGCTTCTCTGTGTTATTGCTTCCATTTTAGCTTCTGTGTTGTGGCTTCCATTTTGACTACTTGATGTTATGGCTTCTATTTCAGCTTCTTTGTGTTCAATTTCAGCGTCTCAGTGTAGTTTCTTTCATTTTCGCTATTCGGTGTTGTGAAAATACTTGTAATAGAGTGACTGAACTCAGTTTTTTCGTTAATTGAATTTCAGTGAATTGACGTCAAGCTTCATATTCAGCCTCGCTCTGTATTAATTAAATCCGTAGTGGATTGCTTTACCTTCGATATTTTAATGAAAATCTTGTTTGAGTTTGGCTGTCTCTTGTAAACTTTTTAATTCAATGCCTCCTTATAAAACTAATGTTATTTGTAAGCAACTCACAATCATAGTGTCATTTTTGGTACTCAACAGGGTGATCATTTTTTTACCCTTATATTTTTCTGTAAAACTCGATTGTTTAAAATGTTTTCTATTTTATTAATTAACCATTTTAAATGTTTTGATATTAAATCATGGCTAAAAATTTAAATAAAAGAACTGCAATTGTGTAGCTGTTTAGGGCTGGCAAGTCTGCTGGGGATATTTACAAAAACCTGAAAGTCAACAGAATGATTAGCTGGAGAATTCTCAAAAAGTTTGAGGAGACTGGAAAAGTACAAAATTTACCGGGGCAAGGTCTTCCCCGAAGTGTTAGGTCCTCAAAATTGGTTAAGGCCGCCAGAGAAAACCTGTTGAGGAATCCTAAGAGGTCCATCCAAAGTCTTGCCAAACGGGCGAACGTCTCGTATGAGACCATGTTTACTGTTCTTCATCAAGATCTGAAGATGTTCCTGTGCAAACACGTGAAGAAACAGCTGCTATTTGCGAAAACTGTGGAGAAACGCTTCACCAGAGCCCGATTTCTTCTCTCTTTTATGGAGGAAGGTACGTATGTTCCCCAATCTAGTGTTCAGTGACGAGACGTAGTTCGACGTAGAGTTGCACTTCAACGTTCAGAATGATCAAGATTGGTCTCGAGATGATGAGGTTGAGGCCCGAGTAGCTACCCGAAGATAAGGGGGTTCCTTCAGTTGTGGTGTAGGCCGCCATTCCCGAATCTACTGGTTTTGGTGGACCTTTTGGTTTTTGGAGCCTTTTGTTTTTTGTGGGCCAGGGGATGAAACTTAATCAAGAAAATTATCGAAATGACATTCTCGAAGTATCTTTGTTAACCCTGAGTCAAAAAGCATTTTATGAAACGTCCATGGTCTTTTCAACAAGATTCGACACCCTCACATGCGGCTATGAAAGCGTAAGAGTGACTTTCAACCAATGTTCATAATTTCAAATCCAAGGAGGAATGGCCTCCCTCACCTCCAGATTTGAATTCTTCCGACTTAGGTATTTGGTCCATTCTTGAGAGCCCGGTTTCGGCAAACCATCAAAGTTTGGAGGCTATGAAGGCTAAACTCTACAAGGAATAGGCCAAAATCCCCTTGCCGATAATTCGTGACTTATAGATCATTCTCCAAGCATCTTCAGCTTGTAATCGACGCTAATGGTGAACATATCAAGAAAATATTAATTAGTTACAAATTTAAACACTTAGCAGCAATATTATCTTGTATTATTTCAATATCCTATTTATTTAAATGAAAATGTGATAAAAAGTTTCTAAGTGACGGCACTGTAAATTTTATTTATGATTTGCATTCTCCTTTCTTATTTGAGCTCGCAGTTCGCTTTGTTGACGCAGCTGTTCACTTTCACTGAGTGCGAAAATCAGCTGTTAACGTTAGAAATCTCTCTATTTTCTATCACATTGAGCTCACACGTGGGCAATACGTTGCGCGTATTCACTCTACGAGGAGCTATTATATCGACTGACTAACTCGCGGTTGCGCGCTGTCAAGCACGCTAATCAAACTCGCATAAAATGCGTTGTGTATCGTCGACTAAATTGGTTCCCTATTTGGCTAGAGATCACTTTGACTGTTGTATGGTGCTTGTTAAGTCGATACCAGGGACTCGAACCTCCACTCTGAAATTAAATCCGAATTTATGAATCATTTTATGTCTTCACTTTTAATGAGCCTTTCGGTTACGTTTCATTCACTACGAAGGTATGTATATTTTTGCTTATTGGATGCACATTTTTGTGTAAGGAAACCAAATCGGACACACTCGTGGGAACAATATTTTTGCTATTCTTCTTAACTAAAAAGTCTGTGTGGCGAAGCTGCACCTTGCATAACTTCGGAAAATGCTCATAGAATTGATATTGTTTTCTTATTGTTTCCAGCAACATTTTCAAAGAGTTTTGCTATCTACCATCAAACTACTTATAAAATACGTGTTTGAGACCATAGAAGGTTAACAGTTCAATTTTATTGAAATGTAGCTGTCCAGTGTTGAAGACGTCCTCTGCTTCTCATGTAGTGCCGAATACGCGATCTTCACTTGATTTTCGCGGTGATGGCTATCGCACTCTCTGTGATGTGGCATGAAAGTGGCCGCTCTTCAAGCAACGAAAGAGAAAGTTAGGGCCCCTTTGTTATGTCGAAGGAGGCCTATACCTTCTACTTTTTCTAGGATACCCGTCTCAGGGCTCGGAGTCATATGCTAACGAGAGTGAAATGACCTACCAGCTTTGTCGGTTGGAAGTAGTTATAACTAGTACTCGACTTGAAAAGCTACTTTGTAGTCGAAACCAGTGTGGAGTTGGTGTTGTCGTTGTTTAGTTTTTAAGCGTAATTGGAATTTTGACGGAATGTTTTGACTGAAAGCACACTGTATTTGTTGTATAGTTAGAATTTTGACCAAATTCGTGCAGTTTTTGGAACTTCCGAGATGCTGCTCTAAAGCAACATAATATTCTCATTCGATTACTCTTTTTTCGTGGGAGGTATATCTCGAAGTCCAGAAGGAGTTGTTCCCTGTGCCCGTGTAATTGGCGGCACAAGCTGCTCGATGACACGACATTTTACACCTGCTCTTGCCTGCTGCAGCTGCTGGCAACCGTGCAGCGGGAATGTTTGGAAGACTGTGAGCCGTCACAGCATCGTGATATTCTTACCCGCATACATAGTAAAATCACTATAATGTTCCAAGAAGTTGAGTGCTCGTGTGAGCGTTTCCTGTTCCGAAGTTTTTTAATGAGAGAAGTGGATAATTTTCGTCATCTCGCATGGGAATTTTTCCAAAGTGAAAATGATTTTCGTCTGTGAACGTTGAAAATAATCCCGTTATGTCGTTCTAATGAATGAATTAAAATAACGTGTAATCATGGTTATTCGTTACTGGAAAAAATTGTCTTCTTAACTGGTAACTAAAATATTAAAACTTGTGGTGAAAAACTCATGTGAAAATTGAAGTTTCTCGTTCCGCAATACTTTTAACTAACTGAATAGTGGTAATAAGGGCGAAATCTAATTAATGTAAGCTCTCATGCGGCTGAAAAACAACAGTGTATTTGAACGCGTTCATTTTTAAAAACAATACTGGGTAGCTCCCAGAGTACCAAGAAAACTTCAGATTTCGTTTTATTTCGGACATGTCTTAGCTCTCGTTTCACTTTGGACATGTCTTAGCTCTCTATATCTAAATCAAAATCTCGGTTATCAGTTTCAAGTATCACATTCGTCCAATTAGGGCAAGAAATTCTGGGTTCATATGTCCGCAATAGTCCACTAGATCTGAGTTAAAGCTCTGAATTTCTTCGTGGAGTAGAATGCCTTCGTACAAGTGAGTGTTACGTAGACGCCGATGTGTATTGCTGAACTACGTCTGCTGACCCCGACTACTTTTCTGGAAAGCCCGGACATGGAAGGGTCGAGAGAAAGTGGTGGGTGACGGGCTGAACCTTCCTTGGTGGCGACAGTGGTGGTTGCATGTGAAAAGCTTGCAGCTGAGTTGTGCGTCTGAATTTATTCTCAAGTCCAACACCACATTGCTGTATGTTAGTCACCGACACGTTCGGCATATCTTGACTTTTTTTAGTGACTCAAAGCTCATCTATTTGGCTTTGTAGTTGTGTAAACCATGAGTGTGATTTAATAATTTTTATTTTAATCTTGCTTAATCCTTGTGCATTTTAATTTGCTTTTTTCTACGTCTGCAGATGATTGTGTTGATTCCTTTACTCTGGTGTTACTGATGTTCATCTGACGATGGCGAGCTTAGAGATCTCAAGTTTAATAACGTTATATTGTACGACTAAGAAAACGTTCATATTTTTTTACTTGTAGTTCACCAGTAATTCAGTGAATAACTTTCGAGAACAGTTGCCCATGTTCATCTACTGACGCACAGGGGAAGTGTGCGCTGAATTGTAAGCTTTGACATCAGTGGCTCTGACGTACATTCCTTACAAGGCAAATTCTTACTTCGTGATCCTAGCCATTAAACTCTTAATGCAGAAGCTGTTCAGTGATCTCTCCTACGGCTTATTGACTTCGAATCAATCTCGCTGTCTCTATGTTTTAAATAGTGTTCCAGCTGCAGTGTGAAAATATGCAGAATTCTTGAGAGAATTGGGTGGCCGAATGTGAGGAATGTTCAATGCTTTGAGAAATTTATGTACTTGATTATTATGGAGTAGATGTTGATCAATTTACTGTCGCATCTATTTTAATGTGTTAGATTTTGTTTCACGTCACTGTATTGTGTAGGTATTTTCCTCTCACTGATTTAAGGGATCAAAAAGTCTGGTATATTTGCCATAGCCCGAGTTTTTTCGTTGAAAAGGTAGAAAATATCCGTTTCTACGGTCCGCCTCACACAGGTGCGCTGAGGCAGATCGTCGTTCAGTATACCTTGAGGGGAACTTAGCTCTTCTGAAAGATGGCTAGGTTCCCCCAGCTCGTCTTGGCAGACGTGGTGGTATGGCTCGTTTGTGTGTCGTAGAGAATTAGGGTGCGTTAACAGTAATTCTCCCAATACTTTCCGCAAACCAGCGACACCTATTACAGGCGGCGGCTGTAAGCCGAGCTTTGTGGTTAGCGAGGCCTTTTGTTTTTACTCACTTCTCTTTATCTCTCGTGACGGTGACCTGTTTCTCTTTTAGCCGACCATCAACTGGAGTGCTCCGATGCTTTTCCATCGATTTGAGCCCTTAAATTTCGATGTTCTGGCGCATCGTTCTTGTACTACAGCACCCCTCGATGATGTTTGTATGTTGGTCATGTGCAGCACTATCTCAAGTCACCTAATATTGTAATATTCGTTCTTGTGTTTCGCTTTGTTAGCTTTGTGATACAAATGTTCGCAGTGTTTAAATCAAGCTTTCAAGTATGTTCAATGTTTCTTGGTTATTTTCGTTTTCACTGTACAGAGGTTAGTGCAATTGTGTAATACGGTGTTCTCGTACAAAAGCACAGTGAATCCTGCGTTTTGTTTGAAAAAAAATTTGAGTCCCAAAATGTGCTCGTTTTGTGGGTGTCATTTATTGGAAAACTGTTGTGCTTATTTCCCGTCTTTGTCGTTCATTGGCGTTGAGTTGCTTCCTTGTAATGAAAGGTGATAAAAACACCGACTCTTATTTTTATGTTAAAAAAAAAGTTATCGGAGTAACGATTACAAAAGTCTCGATTTTAGAACGTATTAAATATAACATATGAACCTTGAAACTCGCCATGTAACGTTGACTAACTACACAGCCTCATTCTAGTTTTATAAATCAGTGGGTGAATTATTTATCGATTGTTTGGTTTTGGTAGTCGACGCACTTGGAGAATCCGCTGATCATCTTATAATCTAATCTAATTTTTAAACTTAATTCCTAAAGTCGATGGACGAATTTTTTTAATGCTTTTTCATTCTATTCAGTTAACAATGTCCATCTCTATTTCCAGTTCCCGACATCTCATGGATGAAGGCAGTCCCTGTGCTCTCGTGAGGTAAGTTTCCGCTCCTGTTAACTTTCGGAACAAGTGTGTAGTGCTGGCGATCAAAGTTGGTATTTGCACGTTTAATCATTTTTGCTATTCATGTTATGACTCACATATTTTGGTGGGTTTCCTCTACCCTCGTTGTGTGTATGTATTGACATTGAAATGACTTGAATGTCACAACATAGAAGGAAGGCCAATCACACTACCAGCGTCAAATGCAGCTGTGTGCGCTCGTGCGTTCACATGCGTATGTACCTCGCATCCGTTGACTGTGACTATCTTAACGAGTTCCTTGTTCTAGTGTGGAGTAATTCACGTAATTTGGTTCCTGTATCTCGAGTTTTATGACGATGACCTAGTCTCCCCGCATACCTCATGTGTCACCTAAAAGTTATATTCTCTAGTCGTTAGTGCATAAAGTTTTGGCTTCGGTGCGAAGTTGTTACTTCTTGTTTGAATATATCATATGAATTATTTATTAATGTACTTCTAATCAATTTTTCTGTCTTGGTGGTTTTTTATTCATTCTTCTTTGCAGTTCAAAGTTATTTTTTGAGTACTATTAATACGTCAGATTTAGGAATATAATTTTACTGACTTAAAAAGGCGAGACTCTAATCACATGCTGCAGTGTACATTGTGTTCCTGTGTACCATAAGCAACAATGCTCTCATCAGTTCCAGTATATCAGCGGCGACGATGACGTATACTTGAAAACTCACGGTGTGCATAGGGTTGCTGCATTCTTTTGTCTGCCCGAATTGTATCCTAAAATGAAATACTCTTCATGGTCTTCTAACAATAACATACGATTTTAATCAATTATCGTGGTTGACTGTACTTTCGAGTAAAGTGTCGTGGAGGTAAATGAAGACGTAATTGCAATAACTTACTGACTCTCGATAGCACTTCCATCTTCATTAATTGAAAGATTCAACTTATTTTCATAAACTTATGTCATATCTGAGTAGCTAAAATTAATGCCGAGTTTTTCCCATCAAACTGAATGATTTTGCTTCTCCGCTTTGAAACCATGCCAAGATTATCATTTTTAAGAATTATTGAATTGTAAAAATAGGTAAAAAATGTGCTTTATTTTGATTATGCTTTTTGTGAGATATTTCGATTCTTAACCAAAAGTAATAATGTTGCGCGTTGAAGGCATGTCTCATGATCATAAAACTTCATTAAAATCCGTAAATTTCATTTTTTAGCTTTATAATCCCTTTTACATTAAGAATAAGTGCGACTGCTGCATATTTTTTAGCTGAAATGAAAGACGTAGTCGAATTTTATTTTTCGCTATCTCACGTAAACCCCATAGATGGAAATAATTTCTGAGAAATGTCATGACCGCAGTGATGTCCAACTAATACAAGATGCGGCGCTGTCGCTCGATCATTTTCGACTTCTAATCATTTTCGACTTCTAATCTGTGGCGAAGAAGAGATTGAATCTTGGCTTTTCTAGGTTTCTGGGGATATCTCATTAGACATCTATTGAACACCGTCACGGTGTTGGCCTTATCACAGCACGAGCGCTCCTCTGGCTGCGGTCGCGAAAAACTCAGAGCGCAAGTCAAGGTCCCGTTTATGAAACACTAAACGAAATGCCCCCTGCGCTGCCCGTGACTCCGACCTCTCGAGGGCAGTCCTGGCCATCGTGACCTGGAATGAAACTCGCGGGACAACGCCACTCTATGTTACCTTCACCTTTACATCGTCGAAACGCGTTGTTATTTCTGTCTCTCATCTTGAAACTTTGTGTTGGAACTCTCTTTCTTGAATAAGCTAGTAAACAAGTGTAAAAATGGTATGAAAATATTTATGAAAGAAATAAATATTCGAAATCATTATTGCTCTGTTCGTATTGCAAGTGCGAGGGATTGATACCTGCCAAACTTGCATCAACTGCCGTGACTTGGGTGTCCAGGCGCCATTATGAGAACTCCCTTGAAACTGTTAACTAATAAACTCCAAATTTGTTTCATAAATTTGAATTGGCCTGTGAGGTGATTGAACAGGCTTGTTTTTATTTGGTGTCAGTGTTGTGCAACAAACGCTTACGCTGTATAAGGCGAATGCTCAGGTAACAATCGAGTTCTGGTCTCCTCAGGTTAACAGCTGCTAGTAATGTATAGCAACCTATGTCAGTACAGATCAATCCATTCTAGTCTTATTGTACTCGTCCGGGGGGCTGTGCATTGAAAAACACCATAGGTTTATATTATCAAAGGACTGAATAAATGGGTGTGTGTTACCTCCACTTTGGAAGACACACGAGACAGCTTAAGAATTAGGTCTTCATGTAAGCAAGCGACAAACAGCTGCTATATAAAAGGGCATGCATTACTGATTTTCAGATTAAGCCAGCGATAGCTATCACATTCTTGTTATTGCACTTCTCTCAGAGGGATACAAATAAAGTATCTGGAATAAAGTATATTAGCCTTGCGAGGGAGAAGATGTGAGGCTCTAAGCTGAAAACTAAATAGGTTTTCCTTTTGCAGAAATAAAAAAGATTTATGGTTTAGTTTAGGACCATTTTTATCGGTTCGCTGCTCTTTTTTTTTAGCTCCTAGAACTTTCTTCAGCTTTCATTTTGCTCCATAATCGTATTTCAGTTTTGCTATTATATGCGTAAGTTGTGGGACACACCATGTACATCGATTCCCTCGTTCCCATTATTCTATGCTAAATGGTGAGTTCTGCCATCCTTCTTTGGAAACATCTGTGTTGTTGTTAGGGAGGCCTAAATTAATTTTTCATCGAATCATAAAAAATTGTGTACAGTAAAACTATTACAAATCAATTTTTAAATTTTTTACTGAATAGTATTAAATATGATTCGCAAAATTAACTTCATTATGGATTCATTTGAGCCTTCGATAAAGTTATTATTATGTTAATCAGTTCACGTTTCAGCACCATTTAGTCTACATGAAGCAAATATCAAAACTAATCTTTATATTTGTATGGAGTAGTCCTTGCACGATAAAATTCAACTTATCATTTGAAGAATCTTTCTTATCGTTGTTCTGTTTATTTGATAGATACCAGTTCATTGTGTGGTGATGATGTACAAATAATTAATTCCGTGAAATTTTAACGCATTGTGCGAGGTTTTTGTTTCAACTCACAATTCTGTATAGAGTTAGATTTAGCTTGTGGGATTTTTGATTATTCCTGGGATTTGGGCATTCGATTAAGATTCGTACTTGTGCTTTGGCTTTTCCCTCAATTCAAGCCTTGAACATAAAATGATTCGTGTAAAGCATTCGTTAGCGATTACTGTGGTCACAATTAAAAGGCCTGTATCCACCTTTGTCTCTCAAACACACACCGCAAGCGAGGAGAATGCCCATCTTATGTGAGCATTTTTTACGAATTACGTCTAATAGTTGAAAGCGCAAGCCAAAGAGCTTTGTGTTTATCCATCATCATTTTCTACACCGTAAATGAGCGGAATAAATTCCCTCATTAGCGAGCATTTTTACTATGGTGCTCTGGTGCGCACAGGCGATTGAGCTTCAATTATCGCTCATTGTGCTCTTGCTTGAGCGCGACGTGTAAGTCAAGGTTGTGCGCGCGTGCGGTGACGCGCCACCCAAACCAAAGCGGGCTACAGGTGTCCTTAACGACAGCGTGCAGAGAACTTATTCGTTCTCTCTTAGCGTAACAAATACAACGCACTTCGAATGAAAGCGTCCGAGTCGAACCAATCTCGTTGAAGCATCGATAGTTCGAGGTTTTACGTTCATTGAATAAATTTTTGATGATTTCTTCATATGTGCTGCTTGATATCGTATTCGTAATTTTTCTCTTGAGTACTTCCTAGTGCAAAATTAAATTGGAAGAGATAACGTGAAAATTTTTCGGATTCTAATGTCACTACCTTCTCAAGATATGGCGTTATTCATTTAACTAGAATTAGTTATGGTTTTAAACTGTGAAATTTATACGATTTTTATATACTGTTGGGATTAATATTATACGAGATAGATTTCTGATTTCTTCTGTGTGCGGTGCACTCACTCCGTAGTGGTGCTCTGATATTTTACTACTGGTGCTCTGATAAAAAAAGCTCGCAGTCGTCAGTTTCGATTTAAACACGAGTATGTGTTCTGTAGCGCAAAACTCCATTTTTAAGATCTTTCGCGCTCTCATTCTTGAATCAATTAGAAGCCGAAGATTCATGAAGCAACATTCCAATTGTTTTGTGATTTTTCTTAGTGACAAGTACTCGCAGTTTACGGGAAAATCTATTAAATACATAATCCTACCATTGTTAATACATACTTTCTGAAGTGCTCTTTGAGTGCAAAATATTGTCAGGGCTGCTCCAGTCCCTTCCATTGAAGATCAACGCTAATTTTATAGGAGACGTATATAAGTCGCGATGTTTAAATTTATCTCTGTCAAAATAAGTGCTCCTTCGCGGCATATTTTACCTGTTTTTTAATGGATAGTATTTCCCCACTTGTGTAGCCTTTACTTGCAAAGTCAGACTAAATGCATGACGATGTAAACTCGCATTTTATTGCTCTAGGTTACCGTAATTTCTTCGTGAAATGGAAATGAGAAAAAATTTGTTGCGTGTTGAGGTCGCACTCGTGAAAGTTAATTGGTCAGGGGGATGCAGCTGCTGTATTTATGAGAATTTACGTAGCTAGGAGGAAGATGTGAGGTTCAGAGCTGAAGGTTATGTAGGGCTTGTTTAAATTATATGTGAGAATAGATTCCGAATTCCCTTAATTCAATACTAAAGGGTGCCTTACTCTTTCCTCTCGTGAGAATTTTGTTGCGGCGAGAGAGGCTTCAGTTAACTTATAATAATCTTATTTTAGCTGGTGAGATTCGATTATGTAACTGCTACTGTCACAAAATGATTCTCTCTGGGATACATCGAGAAAAATCCCAGTGCTTTGAAGCGCGCTAAAATTCTAAGAAATTAGATTCATTTCTTTCATTTTACGTCTATGTGTTTCGTGTCTCTAGCGTATATCTATCAAAATATTTCTTTATCAAAAGACTAGTTACGTTTACTCTTAAATGCGTCTTTCATCTGAAAATGATGTGTGAAGCGTTACTGCACCTAGGAAAAAGTCTATGGGCTGATAATGTGTGTTCATTCAACTGTTGGGTAAAAGCTAAAGTTTATAATCTAGAATAGAATATGGTGCATTTTTTAATGTTATTTATGTCATAATTAATCATTTTGAAGTAGATGAACTGTTCAATAATAATTTAATAATTATTTTTTAAGAGCCTCTGCAGGCACTGTTGTAACAATACGTTAGAGGTAGGGTATCGGTTTAGCTCAGTTAGGTTTGTTCATCCCATGTTTGTCTTATGGGGACTGACGCTCCCTCGGGAGATAGTTAGGTTACTCTGCTATAGATATACCTTCGGGACTTGTATCTTTTGTGCCCACAGCTTCTTTCAGTTTTCATGCTTTTTCGATGTCTCTTTCGGATCGTTTCTTTATTTTCCTCCCTAACTTCCTGTGTCTAAGCTCAGGGTATTCTGTGAAGGAACACACACCTTGTGCATAGATTCCACGTTTTCCATAGTGCAGACTAGATGGTGCTTCCTCTTTCCTCTATAAAAATTTTTTTACCATGGAAACGGAACCTTAAACCGCTATGCCACACCTGGGAACAATTTTGTTTTTCATGTCTAGCGTGTGTCACGTGTTAAACTTGTTTATTACGTATCATAACATTTATACTATTTGATCCCTACGAGTCTAGTTTCTTTTCTGCATTACTACGCTTTTATCCCAGCTATTGCATATTAGTTATATGTTACCTAGGACGGGGCGTTCTGATATTATGTTGAACTACTCTGGAAGTTCTCTGCGGAACCCCTTAAAAAATTACGACAACAATCTTGCTGCGTTTCCTATCGACGTCCGCCGCACGTGGGTGCCCTGCTCTGCGAGTGAAAGGCAGCACCCGCCCTACTTCTGAGCGGTACTTTTTCTCCTGTAATAGTCAGGTCGAAGTTCTCCGCTCAGCTCCTCATGCGTGCGCACGGAACTGCAGCGGTGACCCATGTTCTAGTGCGATATTTATCCTGCTACTCTAGGTGGAATTTCTTTACGATGTACAAGTTTAAGGAGCAAACAATGTTGCCTTTTATCGTATGTGTTAACTGTTCCGAAAAATACTTTCAGAATGTAATTTTTTCCCTGCGTGTCTGTGCCTACAGTGCGTACTGCACACATTTTCATGCGTCTGCTTAAATTTTTCATGTATTCAGGAGGGGAATGCTCTGCATGAGGTCTCTGCCAAGAGTATCTTGACACTTGCCCGCTCGCCGGGAACGATTTTGGATTCGCAAGCTTAATGGGAGTATTTGGGAAGAATTGGAATATTGGAACTTCTTTAAGATATTAGAGTTGGCACCGGACCTCCGACATTTAAGGCAGATTCCAACATCTCAAACGGTTCTTCCAGTTTTACACGTATACAGTATGCAGCAGCGTTTACCCAAGTAACACATACAACGACCTTGTACAACAGTGGTGAGGACTCTTCAGGATATACCTCTAAATAAATTTCGATGTTCTTCTAAAAATATCCAAGTTATATTTCTTATTAGCGATGCAACTTGATATTGATACCAACATGTGTATCTTTCTGGTCAGTGATTCAAGCTGAAAATGGAGGCTTTCACTCTAAAGCAAGTTATTTGCGATTTGTGTAACAATATGTTCAGAATTCAGTTTCTCAATTTGAGTTTCAACTCTATTTCTCAACCCCTCGATACAACTATTATATCTCTAGGAATTAGGGGAAAATGTAAGGTCCCCCTAAAGGCCTGCCCTAATGTAAGGGCAGGCCTTTTTTTGTTGAAATAGAGTATTTTCTTCTATTTTATTTCGGAGCACTTTTTTTCGGTACACTGTTTTTTTCAACTACTCTGATTTTCTTCTCCCGCCTTTACCTTGTTTCATAATCTTCTTTTTCAACTTCCTCTTTTTATGGGCAGGGGACGTTGTGTAGGAACACACATTGTGCATTGATTCCCCGTTCCCTGGACCCCGTAATTAATAGTACCTTACTCCTTCCTTGTTTTGGAACTCCTATGTTGTGGTTAGGGAAGCTTAAAGTAACTCATCTAATGTAATCTACTCTGAGCGTTTAGATAAGTCTCTGAGCGATGCAGTGGTCTTTATGCAAGTCCCCTTTGTCCTGTGTAAGACGACTGTCAAGTGGGTTTAAAGACACTGTAACACAGCGTTCAACTGTGCTCTAAACTTGTAGGCCTTAAGATTTATCGCGCTCTTTTTTTTTAAATGCTTTCCTATTAAATACCGTTTCCAATTCAATATGCAATGCAGTGTAAGATATTTAGAAGCATGTAAAATTATGACGTTTAAACGTGTTATTTGTTAAGTCAGAGCATTTTTCGTTTCAAAACACCGCTCGATGACGCGATGTCGACACCCACTTACAGTAGGATGACGCGTGCGGCGCGTAGTGTAATGCTGACTTGACCTCGTGAACTCGTAAGAGGCCACTCCCTCCCTTCGCTGTCCTCACAGCATGAAGCGGTGGGTCCATCTTTCCTCTCTAAATACGCACGGCTTCCAGCGACTAGAGTGCTCTCAGTTTTATACTTTTTATGAATATAGCATGTCACGTTTAAACAAACTGCCCTTTGTGCTAGTGCTGGAATTTCTTACCTCTTACCCGCGCGGGAATGTCTTTTCATCTGATCTTGTGTCTTCTAAGATGCATTCTCTTGAAGTTCGTGGAAGTTCAAGTCTGGCATTTATTGAATTTTCAATAGATGAACGTCCAACTAAGTACAATTAATTTTTTCTTATATTGGGGCTTCAAGTTCTTGTTTTTTGATCTACCAGGACAGCATGTTAACGCACTTATTCTTTTACTGTTAATTTGAGCTCGCTATAACACTATAAAAATTAATGACCACGTGCTGTTTTTGTAACGACACAAACTCATGTAGTGAAAAAACGATTTCGTTAACTTTTTAATTCTGTTTTTATATTCTATCTTTTGAGACCGAAGCATTTGAAGACAATCGCGCAGTCTGCTCAAGGGCGCCTCTTTCTTTGCTTGTTCGATGCACTCGGTGTTGCCGTTCACTCTCCGTTATACAACGCTCAGATTCTTTGTCGCTTCTCTCTTCTCTGTCCGTTTTTTTGGTCCACCCAACAGTTCTAAAGATCACGTTCTATTGAAGTGCAACGTATTAACCTTATCATTTATTCAAGCAAGAGCAAGTGTGGGCGACGCTCGATGTATTGTGTACGTGACGATTTATTTTCACCATCTGTGGCACTAGCTGTGCAACCGCGAATGGAGTAAGGATCACTTTCGCTTGAGGATTGGTGAACAAACTATGATTCTTGCGTTTCTTTTGTTATGTACATCGAGTGTTTTATGTTATGCCTTTGTATTGAAAGCAATGAACCCACTGGCTATCAACTGCAGTCTTCATAGTCATTTTTACAAAACCTTGCACGTTCTTCTTCGGCTTCAAATTTTTTTCTAGGAAGGCTAGCAGTTGATTACGTTAACTTATCACTACCATTTTTTATCTCGTCATTTCTAGAATTTTTTGTAGAAGTCTGGTGTGAAGTATATGATTTGTTAGATCCTGCGTTCTGACTCAAGCGACTAGGATGTTGTGAATAATTGTGGTGCTCGGTAAGACCGGACTCAGTCGCGTGGAACGTCTGGATCGACAATTCTCAGAAGGGTTCTTTTTGCATATGTCAATTTCTTGCTTGTCTCACCTTGATTTTTTGTGACATCGTTAACATTTTACGAATTAATTTAACTTATTTAGTTGTTAATTCTAAGAATAATGGATCTATTTTTTCCCACTGGAAAGTACGTTGAAATGGATTGCCCTTCAGTGTAAATAGGATTCCTGAACCTCACACCTCAGGAAGCTAGTGTACTTCATGGGTTGATTTGTGCTTTTTGTTGATATCACTCACTGGTCACTGAGGATTCAGCAACTCACGAACGAAGTTGTTTCAGAACTATACCAGTCCCCCTGGTACTTGTATATGGCGAACAACCCACCTTGTTTCGGAACATTTTCATTAATGATCAGTCTATTAAAGTTTTTTCGTTGGGTTCAGATGCTCCCTGCTAAACTTAAAACTTTTCGAACGCATACGGCGCTTAAATTCCTGAATAAAACAATTCTGCGGTGTATATTTGAGGTCACGGTTGTATTGGACGTCTCCTTAGCTATAAATTATGAACATGGATCTCACTTGACGTGAGCTGTACAGTAGATTTAGGTAGTCGGGTTTTCTAGTGAGACAAACGCCACCTTTGTCTGAAGTTCTTCAGATGAAAATAACTAACATTTTTTGCGACCATTGTATGATACTGTCTCATGCGTTGGGTAGCGTGGTGTCTTACTATTAATAAAAGCTTAATTCGTCTACTGATGTTATATTATCTTTCTCATAACCAAAGAAACCTTTGAGCTAGTGTGGCTTTTTAAATGGAAAACAAATCCTCTATTGTTGTTATTTCCAGCCTTGAAAGGAGTTTTACATACATCCGCTGTTTTTACATTACTATTATCGTCATATCAGAGTGTGTTCGATAGAAAATCTCGTGACCTGATTAACACAACGCTGATTTAGTTTCAATGATGTTTGAAGTGAAAAAATACCTATAACATTGATGAACTCAAGAGACTTTGGCATTGAACCTTGTGCTCTGCTAACTATGCAACTGCGTTCCTACTTTCACTAAGGGAGCCTCTTTCTCATGAATACCTATGCCACACAATAGAGACCGCTAATTTGTACAATCAGTTGTCAGAAAAACTCCATTCAAGGCTGAAAATTTCATGTGAACCTGCGCATAACCCACTGCTGATTTGAGTCAACGTAACTGTAAGGAGGGACGCGTAAAACAAAGCGCGCAAACCACAAGCGCGCACAAACACATGCGCGACCGCCGTTCGAGCAAGTGCTGGGGGCAAGGTCGTTCACACTCACGTAGTCCGGCCTCGTGCGCGCTGTCCGACCTGGAGGTCGCTGCTGCAACGATTACCGCTGTCTTGACCTCCTTCCAAAACGGGTTCACGGTGCATGTTCTGGTGTAATTTAACTTTATTTCCTTCGTCCAGGTCGTGTGTGGAGATTCATGCCGTGTTTTGAAAAGCGTTTTTAAGTGAACACTTATACTATGTAGACATGCCAATAAAAACACGGTGGTATTTAATTTGCAATAAATGCGTTGGATTCGATCCTATTGACAGCATTTACCGACTCGATGAAATAAGGAATCCTATTGACAGCATTTACTGACTCGATGAAATAAGAAATCGATATTTTCTTTTCTCTGAGAATTGTTTTTATAGATCTGTTCAGTTGGATGAATTTGTCGAATGCGTTTAGTAACGAGAACTATAATGATGGATTTTCTTGATGATCATACGGATTTATTATAACGACTATGATAATGTATATAGCGCTTTGCTGTTTTTAATCATGAATAAAGAGGAAATGCTGAATAATTTCTGTGCCATCTTCACGCACTGATGCACTGGTCTCTTTAACTCGGTTCTGAGAATGAAGGATTTTCTTGTTGAATGTGCTTAATCCTGTACCGAGCCTCAGCTCTTAGGAAGATATCTGTGTAGAATCTCCGAGTTTTCCGGGAGATTAGTGTGATTATATGGTTATCCTCGTTTATTTATCTAGTTAATTAAAATATTTCTATTTGACATTAACCCTTCTTTCGAAGAATTATTGGTCACTCGTAGAATTATTCGGTATGATTTTTGTCTTGGTCTAATCATCGCAGTACTGCTAGCGGAGCATTTTTTTCACAGTTTAAGAAATGTAAATATCAGTTCATTTCAAAAAGATTCAACAATCGGTCCTTGGACTTAATTGAGCAGAAAATTTATCTTTCACTGTGTATTTCTTTACTATTTCAAAACCTTGTCCGGCATTAGCGTGTACTAAAAAGGATTGTCTTGTAGCGTATCATGGAAACTTGACGTTTTTTACGAACCGCTTTTGGTTAGTCCTCGTTGGTACATTCTGCAAAAATAGTGCTTGCGTATCAAAGTATTCTTTACTCACACCAGCTACATTGATGGCAGAAAATTGTTGTGGGCTAAGTTTTTAGTCCTGATTTTTTCTCATCTTTATGCGTATTTTTTACCTGGTGGCCAACGTCGACGTTCCGTGCAACCAACCTATTGTACAATACAAACGTCTTCGAATCTTCACTGTCTGTTTCATTCTCAGTGTTTTCGTCTCGCTGAGATGCTTCCTGTCGCTATTCTCACAGTGTTAAACCGAATACGGTGTTCAAACTCCAGTGGGTGACAATGAACTTTCTCCGAGTTCACAGTTATCCCAAGTGTGGCTTCTTGATAAAGTTCCCGCGTTAAAATTACTTTTATTTATGCATGAGGTGGGTAAAAGACAGATGTCTATGAGGTTGCGGTTTGCCCTCGATGCAATTTTCGTTGATTCAACTTGGGGAACCTGTTCACTTTGGGCTCTTCTTGAGTTTTTGTGTGCTTGTCCAGTAAGAGAGGATGCTTGACCGGCTTCCTAGTGCACGACTGCCGAGATTTTTCCCTCGTGTTCTGATGATCGCCTTCTGCGAACTCTGATTAAATTTAAGGTTGGTCAGCACCTACTATGCCGTCAATTACTCGTAATTTGAGGGTAACTGTGTTGTAGTAATTCATCGTAAGAAACTTCTTTGCGGAAAATGTGATGTCCCGAGCTCAAAGTTGGGTAGGCCTTTCTTTTATTGAAGTAAAATAGTTCTGGGTTTTTTACTGTTCATCTTTTTTGGATCACCTGTCTTTTTTTCCACTCAGCAGCTATTACTTTCTACTTCAACCTTTATCTGTTTTCATAAACTTCGTTGCACAGTATGTGTAAGAATTTGCATTCCTAGGGAGAAAATGTGAGGTCTCGAGCTGACTGTTAGGTATGCGTTCTTTTTGTTGGAATAAAATGTGTTTTGTTTCATTAAGGACTATCACTGCTGTTCAATTTTTTACTTTATTTACTATTGCTCAATTTTTCAGCACCCTTGATTTTCTTCTTCAACTTTTATCTTGTTTCATAGCCTTCCTTCTTGACTTGCTATTTTTATGTGTAGGGAATTTTTTGTGGTAACACAATTTGTACATAGATTCTGTGTTCCCTTAACTTCGTAGAAATTGTTGCTTTCGTCTTTCCTCTTTTTGGAAAGCTTTTGTTGAGGTTTAGGAGGCTTAAGTTAACTAACTGTGAAGAAACCTTTAGTGAATGCATTCCATGTTCTCTTCATGCCAAACATTTTGGTGCCTCCCCCTTTCCTCTCTTAGGAATACTTTCTTTGTCGTTAGGGTGGCTCAAACTAAATGATGAACTTGTAAGTTACTGCAATCTTCATTTCTCTCAGTCTTGTTTGTCGAAGCATCCTACTTGGCTTCTGTTGATTTGTGCCCACAAAATAGATAACTACCTTTACCGCATTAAATATCCTGTGAATGTTCGTCAAGCTGAACTATTTGTTGGAACTTTTTAAATTAATTCACAGTATTCAACTAATTTAAATCATAATTATGTTAAACATTCAGCACATTTTTGCAGCACTGAATAATGTTCAAATTCAAGAAATAACGTACTTTCTGCAAATTAGTCATCATAACCATCCAACAGAAATAAATTCGAAGACACTTGCGGATGGTGCACTACATTTCTGACTTGCTACGATATTCGGAACACTCATCAAAATGACCGATGGAAAAACTTGAAACCAATGCAATCGAACTGACAGATAATAACAAATCTTAAAGCGTCGAAAACGCTGTAACTGCCAACTGACATCCAAATCATTCTACCAATACAGCTATCTCGACAATCATGAATGATCCTTAATATATTATCTAACATGTCATTTTTCCTTCAGAGGACATTGGATAGGCAATAAATCATAAATGAGATTGTCTGTTGTGACAAGAGAGTCTCGAGCTAACGAATAAAATACATATATAATACATATCTGATTCTTTTCGCATTTTGTCCCAAAAAGAAAATTATTTGGTTATGTGACTTGACAAAGTTATTTCAATGTTTCACCTTTATGATTTAGAAATATACGAGTATCATAAATGTACTGATATTCTATTTTGGATTAGCGCTGGCGTTGGAAATCAATAGAAAGAATACCCTCACACAAAGAAACTCATAAAGAAAGCCTTTGCAAAAAAGTTAATACCTGTACCAACGGATTACAAAATTATCCTACTAACTTCTAGTGTATTTTAAATGACTGAGATTGACCGATGCTGATGCGTTAGCACAAAAGGACGTGCAGAGCGCACCACCTCTGCACTCGTATAAGGTATAACTTTGCTTTGCTATCCGCTGCTGCATCAGGGGTGTGAGAGAGCAGTGGCCTTGCGTTCTGCAGCAAGGTTGATTGCAGAGCTGCCCCGTCTCTTATCGCATAGCTTCCCTTTAAGTCAACCAGCCTTGTTTTAGACCACTTGTTCGATAACTCTTGGACTTCGTTGACAGCTTTGTTAGATACCGAACTACCATAAGTTCCTTAATTAACCACAGTTGTTTACGCTCGCCGTGTTCGACAGTTTTTCGGACTTGCTTGAATTTTAATGCCAATCTACCTCAATATGTGAGTCTTAGTTGATTTTTTTCAGTTAGGTGCTCGATTCCTTTAGATGTCGAATTGCTTGCATTGAGAGGCAGTCAAAAATGTGCACTAAGGTACCTAGTTTAACACGTTTCTTGCAAAGGGACCCACAGGTGGTCACTGAGGAGATTTTCATAATGCTGCTGACCGACCTGAAGTCACTAACTCAATGTTTATAAATACTTAACGAAAGCTAGATGAAGGCACGATCCAATTAATGTTCGCTATTTTCAAAATTGCTTACTACAATTTAATTTAAATTTGAAATGAATATTAAATTTCAGTTGAACCCATTGCACTATTAAAATTATTGCACTTCTTATCATCTTCATCATGCTTCAGTGTGTTAGCACTATTAAAGATACTCTTTTATCATACCGTATTAGCGTTGTTCAATTTGGAACAAAATTTTTCTGCTTCTTGAATTTCGGATCCAGCTATTAAATCATAAGTCATTGTTCTTAATCTGTAAATTACTTAGACCAGAAAACAAAGGAATATCCCACCTAGATTTTACCGACATGACGTAATTATCTGCTTTATGAAATATTTTTCTTTATATTGCCTTCAAGACTGTTATTCTAGATTTGAAAGTTGTGATTTTATTTCATGTGCGAAAAAATATTACATTCAATTTTTAATACCAGAAATACGTTGCAGATGACCGCTCAGAACACGAAGGGATGCGAGGGTGGGGGCAGCGTGCGGCGTTCCCGCCTTACCGTCTCCAGCCCCCAACCTGCACCTGAGCCCAACTCCAACATGTCTTCCAGGGACCCCGACGCGTGCAAACGACCACTCCGCGTGCCGCGGGTTACGAACAAACCTCCCACCGACCGGCGGTCCCTCACTGAACCAGTCGGGGTCGCTGCATGCCTGGCGCTCCGTCGGAATGTGTCGGCGCCCACGGTGTCCAATGACAGCACCGCCACTCGAGGGCTGCCTTCCGTCGAGGCTGTCCAGAGTAATCCCAGCAGGGTCGTGGAACTGCTCGCCAAATACCAGACCAAGGTAGACCTGCTCAAGGGACTTCATTGGTTGTTTTTTATTTTTTTCGTTTTTTGGAGGGATTATTTTGACAAATGCGCCACTGATATTCTCTGCATGATGAGTTATATCGAGGTTTTTGTTATCTTGACTATTATTCATTCTTCTGGTTTGTGTTGCACAACATTTTGTGCCAAAATCAGACCTTTGATTTTATCTGTGCTAGGTTTATAAATTATTTTATATCCGCTTTGTCTCAATAATTACGAATAACACTTCTTTGTGCTGTCTGCATTTATTAGTTGAAATATCGTGCACGAATATGTTCATTAATTTAGTGTTTTTAACATTAAAGGGGTGAACTTCATGCAACATTTTCAGCAAAAATGAAAGAATGCATTAAAAAAAATGTATTTTCATTCTGTTTTATATCTAAGAACCTGAACAAAAATTCTGAAGCTGCGACAAGATCAATTTTTTACAAGCGTAGATCTAAACCTTACAACCACAGCCAGCATCAGCGCGTCTAACATTTCTTTTCTTACTGCTCTTGGAGCGATCAATTGAATCGTATGGATAATATTGCACATTGTTTGGGATTGGATAATCCGGCAAAGGAGAATGAAGTGGCTTTCGGGTTATTTTGTTGCTTTCTTTATTAGTTTTATTTGTTAATATTATTATACATTTCTGTTATCTATTTGATTCTATTTGGAGACTCCTTCAATTAAAAAAAAAAAGTTTTCACTCATAGGGAATGTATGTCAACTCATCCAAAATTTGCCCATCACGAAGATACAACCATTGTATGTCTGTCAATTACTGCTTTTCCCAGGGGAATATGCTATGTCCCGAGCTAATGGTTAGACAAGTTTTCTATTGTTGAAATAGAATAATTTTGTTTTGTGATGGACCAGCTTTTTTCCGTTCACTGCAGTCCCGTTTTTCAGCACCTACTACTTTGTTGTTCAATTTTTATCATGTTCCATGAATTTCTTTCTCAACTTACTGTTTCTATACACTTTGTGCATAGATTCTGCATTCCCCCAACTCCATACTAAATAATGCCTCCCTCTTTCCTTTCTTTAGAACGCCTATGTTGTGGTGAGGGAGGCTTAAATTTACATACAATCTAATCATCCAAAAGTTTCTTGGTATAAATACCATTGCTTAGGCTAAATGACACATCTTATCGTATATTCGCCCGCCATTTATGAAACCAATGAATACCTCAATTGCATCATTTCCCTCGAATATCGCCCCTTGCGAGTGGTAAAAATATTCGAAGCAGAAACATTGTGTTCATAACGCATTTAATACGCCTTTATGCACCATCTCTTTCCAATCGCACATCCCGAGCTGAGGGTTAGGTAGGCGTTTTTATGTTTAATTTTTTTTTCTGTTTGTTTTTGTTACGGACAATATTTTTTTCGGCTTACTGCTGTCGTGTTCTTCAGCACCTACCTACTGCTCTCATCTTCAACTTTTATCTTGCTTCATGACCTTATCTCACAATTAACTATTTCTATGCGCATGGGTTCTCGTGTGGGGACTCGCCGTGTGCATTGATTTTCTGTTTCCTTTAACTCCAGACTAAATTGCGCCTTCATTCTTCCTCTCTTAGAAGCACCTTTAGTCTGGTTAGGGCGCTTGAACTAATCTATTTCTTATCTTTCACGCTCGCATGAATACTTCCTACATATTTAGGTTGGGTTTCCTATTTCGAGGTTCTTGATCAACTCAGTTGAAGAATGTATTTCATTTGGGCCAATAAATAAAAACGCGATACAGAGTTAGCGAAATGTGAACTGCAATATGGGGAAGTAGTACTTCATTGAAAAATATATCGAGATGTCTAATTAGATTATCCCTACTGATATGGGGGTAAAATGTCATTAAATGTTCAAATTTTAAAATGCCTGATTTCATCTTATATGTTCGAGGCAAAAATTATATGTAGCTGGTCATGTGTGAAAGTGTATTGACGCACTTGATGCCATACGAAAAGTATTCAGAAATCGTGGAATTAATTGTTTATGATTTTTGCAGGTTCGAGACAGCAAACGGATGCTCTCAAGATTACGGCTTCAAAAAGACGCTCAATTGGAGATCATAAAAAATCAGCTTTTCATCCTGGAATCTCAGCTTAGAAAAGAACAGAAGGAAATACTGAGCAAATTAGATCAACGAGACGCAACAATAGCGAGTCAGCAACAAGAGATCACGAAGCTTCGAAAAGATAATCGACGACTCATGAACAGGCTAAAAAAATTGAGTGAGGGGCAGGAGAGTTCTTCGGGCAGCGGCCAGTATTTCACAAGCACTTGTAGTTCGTCCGAGTTGAGCGACGCGTCCTTATACGGAACTCTTTTGCCCAAATCCAGTATTTCAGCGTCCATGATTGATCTCCCTAGCAGGCTTTCTCCTTGCGTCACAACCGCTTTGTCGAGGGAGAACGGGTGCACAGTTGGGAGCAACAATTTGAGTCTTAGGGTGAAGGAACAAAAATATTCACTACTAAATCCCAAAAAGTCAGGAAATATTGGTAGTAAAATTTCATGGGAAGACCAGCTTCGTACGAGCAAATCTGTTGAACCTGTAAATCCAAATGTGGCGTCAGTTCGCGCGATGACAGACCGGGTTCTCCACAAACCTCCCATAGCAGAGAAACCCAAAGTTTGTACAGCTGGATGTGTCCCTACCAGCACAAACCGACTGCCTCAGAAACAACTTTCCCAACCGTCCGTTGTACAGTCTTCACGAAGTTCCAGACAGTGCACTATCGTTTCGACCATAAGTAGACTTCTAGAAGAGGAATCTGATGGCGCTGGAGGAGGGAGCAGCAGTGAACCATCTTCTCCCGAAGCCACTCTTAAACCTCAGACGCCGCGAGTCATCAGATTAGCTCGTCAGTACGAGGGCATCGTTGGCGCCAAACGTCATCACTCAACGTCCGCTGAAATTACTTCGTCTCCAGAATTTCTTCGCAGCCAAGAACGTGTCATTAAGAGCTTGCTCATGGATGAATATGAGGTAGGTTTCGTTGATTTTACTTTTTTGTACGTGGCTAACTTGGTGCTAGGTGTCTTAATGTTATCGGCATTGAATCTCCAGCTCCAGCTATTATTCATGAACTAGTTGAATGTTGTGAAGTTTTTTCTTACAAATTTGCATGCTGCTCTCCGTTTAACGAAACGCTATGAAAACACAACGCTCAAAAGAAACATTCATTTATGTTTCTATTGTTTATTTTGAAATACACTTGAAATAAAATATATATATACATATATAAAGAGCAAAAGAGCTCTTTATATATTTTCATAATATGTAAAAAGAGCGAGTGACTAAGTGATCCCGACTAATTAAATAGCACGGAAAAGACTTGAGATCTGGTGCTTGTAAAGGGGATAGCTAAACGTAGTCGAGATGTAAAATAAAAGTACTATTTGGTAGATGTAAAATAGTTTGGAAGGGGATTAAAGAAGAAGGTACGAGTGAGGAAAGGTATAGTAAGCATTGGTTTGGGTGTTAGTAAAGCTAGTGCGAGCTGAGTTTAATTCCGGAACTAGAACTATCAACATGGGTCACGAAAAGCTGACTTGGGCCAGAATGAATTAATAAGTGGATGAAGTGGAAAGAGCGCTGAATTGTATCATATTTGTACGAAATAAAAAAAGACAATAGAGAGTCCAGAATCCTAGTTGATCACTTTTTTTTTGTATTGTAACCAAGTATCGTCGCTGGTCTGGCTCCTCATCTTCTCTCTTTTGGAGAAGTCTGTTTTGAAGAGGGAGCCGTCCTAAATTACATGGAGTAGGAAACCAGCAAGGACTGGTTGGTAGCCTTGATGCACAGGGTTTCCTTGATATCTAGCGGGAAAAAGTCTGAATGAGTCGCTCGAGCCCTTTGTTGAACGATAACGTGAATACTTGCTTCTTTAAAAACCTGAACAGTCAATCTTCTTCTGGATAATAATTTTGATTTATTCACAGGTTACGAGTGGCTACAATAGCGACGCCATTAGCGACCACGACTACGAAAACGTGCGTCTCGCTTCAGACTCAGGCTCATTGACTTCGTCGAACTTGAGGCCTGACTCCAGACACGAGGATGGCAGGGACGAGAGCGAAGAAGGCTACGTAGAAGAAGATGACAACTACGTCGTCCTCGAACCCGCTAAGAAGAACGACCTCGCCAATGAGACTAGCGTTTGGGAGGTGTGTTTATTTGAAAATTTGTTCAAATGTGATTGTATTTGCCAATTTTTCAGCGTATAATTTCATAAATTATTCCATAAGCTAAAATTTCATTTTAATATGGCCTTTCTTGAACGAGAGGAGAATCAGAAAAGTGTGCTTCATGTAGGCCGCCACAAAGTAGGGTAGAAAAAATAGAATTCATGTTATTGAACATTAAAGAAAATAAGGAGAACGCAGAAATATGAAGACGTTAACGTCTATTTCTTTGTCGTGTGTTTGATTATCTTTTCAACTCAATGAATGAAATAGTCTTTCCCTCTCGTGTTTATTTCGGATTTTTGACACAGTCAGCATGGGAGATGTATTTTTTTTCCAATGTGTGGTGTTTTACATTATCTTGAATTTAAATTTTGCTTGAAATTCTAAAGCTGGTATATTAGTTGACTACTTGCGAGCTATCATCTTCAGTAGTTGTTGTTGTATGCATGTGCTTGAATTTGCTCTATTATTTTCTCTTTGTTTATCACTGGTGCTCTTTCTTCAGCTCTTGGCTGCCATGAGTTATTAAACTAGAAGTATAATTATTCACAACCGAATTTACTTCTGTTCGCTTTCTGTTAGAGAGCTTACAGTCGTTGAACATGGCTTTTCGAGGAATTCTGTACCCGTTCAATTTTTTGTAAAAAGTCTGTTTACATCATCTGGTTTCCTACAGAGTATAGTTTCATTTTCTCGTTCACTTGATAAATTAAAAAAAAATTCCTTGTATATTACACGACGAGATCGCTTCCCTTTTCCATTTCGCATAAACCATTTCTTTGACCTTTTCTTTTGATTATAAGCTCTGCCTATGATAAACTTGATTAACTTCCTATGGGGCCTCCAAACGGTATACATTCAGTTACGAAGCTTCTACCCATGCGCATTAAAATGGCGCACGCTACCATTCTTGTCTGAGTTTCTGTTCATCATTCCAGGTGGGGGAAAGCGACGACTTGCCTATATACAGCAACGTTCAGTTTGGCATGGCAGAGGAGCGCTCGCACGGTGGCCGGAAGCAAATGCCGCTGCCGACTTGCACAGTGCCCAGGACCAGGAGTCTGGACAACCTCCTGGAAACCAACATCGACTCTCCTGCTGACAGGATTGGTTCTGCTCCTACCTCACCTTCTAAGACTCAGGATGATACGCAGGCAAGGGTCTACTTTTAGTTCATTGTGCTTCATGTGGGATGCGAGCATTTGGCTCACAAATTCTCAAAATTTGTTGATAGAACCTCCTTGTATTACGCTTGATAAGAACATTTTGAAAAAGTTGTGACAATATTGATTCTCATTTGATTCCAATCGTTCTTACATGACATAAATACTCGTTGATTCCGTTGACCAGTTGATCATATTTTTACTGTCTTTAATGAAATAGGTGGCATGTGAAAATTTTTGTGAAATCAAGAAGTGTGTATTGCCTTCGCTGATAATATTCATCAACCATTAAATAATTCACATAAATGCTAATGATATGCATGCCTGGTGTGTAGGCGTGATTCATAACATAGGTCTTTGGTTCCCAGAGGGAAGATGTGAGGTCGGGAGCTGTAGGATAGGTAGGCTTTCCTTTTGTTGACATAAAATAGTTTTTTGTTGTTCTTTTGTTGCGAACGTAACTGACAAATTTTTTTCGCTACTCTCTCTTTTCCAGAATCTATATTTTCTTCTTCATTTTCTTCATTTTTCATCTTG
This sequence comes from Platorchestia sp. MABIK, assembly GCA_014220935.1. Lineage (NCBI taxonomy): Eukaryota > Metazoa > Arthropoda > Malacostraca > Amphipoda > Talitridae > Platorchestia > Platorchestia sp. MABIK. The sequence continues at coordinate 22,022 of JACJUY010002854.1, read as the reverse complement.
TTTCAAAAGCTTCGTTAATCTAGCTTTTTTATGCGTAGGGTGTGGGTGACGCACCTTGAACGGGGAAAAGGGGTCCCCGTTCCTTCAATTACATATTAAAGGCTGTCTTCACCTCTTTTCTCTGGGGAACACCATTATTGTTGATAAAGAGGCTTAAACGTATTTATAATATCTTAAAGGGTCTTTAACCAACGATAATTGTAAGTGTTTTCTATCTTGAGTTAACATATTGTAACTTCATTCATTGTTTCACCATGTAAATGTTGAATTGTTTTATATAAAACGATCTGGAGCTGCAGAAAATGTAAAACAGCTGAATATAAGTGTGTAATGTATCATCAACAGCTGAGAGAACTTGGATCTTCTGGTCATCTCAAAATGCTGTCCCGATGTCGCCGCAACATCCGACATTTGGTGCCGGAGCCGCGGCACCCCAACCACATGGCTGACAACTTCGAGGAGTTCACCCTAGACTCCCTCGAGCTGGACGAAGATCAGGAGAGCGTACGGTCTTTAAATACTAGAAAAGGAGAATTTTGGGGCGATGCGTCTCTCGTTAAAAGCCAAGATGGAAAAGAAAATCTCTTACCTTCATACGAATTGCGAAGATGCGGCGATGGTGCAGAAATGAAGGTAAGGAAAAACATTAACGGATAGGGTGTATGTATGACCGAAGGATTTTAACGTAGAATAACTGCACTCTTCAGTGATTTCCTGCAATAACTTCTTCATTTTAGGTTCTGCTGAGTGTTTGTGAGCGTTGACGAGTTCAATTATTAATTTGAAAATATCACCTAGCCAGTCGTGAAAGTCTTGTTAACAGAGCAATCCATATTAGTTTGCCTATATTGATTGTGATGGTGTTAAACAAGCTTTGTTATTTCTGGTATTGCGTAAATTTCGGCTAACTTTGGGTTCTCATCCGTAGACTCACAGCTTCTGCGTTTCAGCAAATTTTGTAATTGGATATGTATAAGAAACATTTTTAAGATTTAAGATTGAGATTATCCTTTCCTTACTTGATAAACAGGAATTAAGAAAATTAATTGAAGGCTTGATAATTTCTTGCAGTTTGATTTCTTATTTCGAATAACTCGTTTTACTCTACACTTTTCTGCACGTACCTTCCGACAAATATCTTATCTTTCAAATGACCCGTTATTTCAATTGTCGTATATTCGTACTTTTACTTCTCTGCGTAGTAAAGGTTGAATGGGCAAAGATTTTTGACTCATTCATATTTCTCTTGGAGACCTCCTTAAATCATAATTAAGTTCAGTGCATTGTTACCTACTGCGTGTTGAGGACTCATAGAATCTTGCTCGCTTCCAAGTTCGTCAAGTGTCTAGGGAATTCATACAAATGAGAACATATCCTTTATATCTGCAATGTTTTCTTTTACACTTGCACAGCGAACGTCGGTGGATGCAATCTGTATTACGAACTCGAGTGCTTTTCTCTTTCTCATTTCACACTGCTTTGATTCTATTCTTCTTAGCTGTGATGCATGTTCTGGCGATGCACGTTTAGAGAAGCAACTTGGTTTTATCAGTTTAAATATAGTCCACAACAATCAATCAGAACTTTAGCCCCTTCATAAAACATTAAAATGTGCGTTATTAATATTGATAAGAAGGTGCTTCCTTTACTTGAGTTAGTAGAAAATTGGTTTTCCCTTCTCGTACTTGCATTTGCAAATTTGCAAGTTCTGAAGAGCATTGTGTGCATCATTTGCGACAGAGATCACTCTTCTGAAGATATTTTTTTGAACTCCTTCTGGATTTCGTTATTGCTATGGAATGAACTTATGGCTCTGTAATATTATCGAATCAAATACTGGGTTTTCCAAAAAATTCATGATGATTTTTAAAATTTTATCTTTCAACATGTTTTAGAACATGATTAAGTCCGGAAAATAGGATTTGACTACACTTACATCTAGAGCACAGTTCACGCTATCTTTTCGTGGAAGAAGGCTTGAGATCTTAGAACTTGTGTTAATTCTGTAAACCTTTAAAATGGAAGATATAAACAGTCATTTTCGGCACTTGATGCTTTTCTATTTCTATATGGAAAAACTGCTTTTCTAGCAACCAAAGAAATTGCGCAGATTACGTTGATAATTCTTTATCCGAATGAACTGAACGGAAGTGGTTCATGAGGTTCCGAGCTGAAGCAAAGAGCAATCAGGCGGACAATCCTCTACCGATGATGACCAAATCAAGTTATTAATTGAGAATTGGCAGAGAGCCTCAATCTATCAAAATCCGCCGTTCATAAGCACTGGACAAAGCTTGGGTTCATAAATCGATACGATGTTTGGGTGCCACATGACTTGAGGGAGAAGAACCTTTTGGATTGCATTTCCATCTGTGATGTGCTATATAGACGGAATGAAAACGCGCTTATTTCAAAGTATTTTGTGACAGGAATTCAAGAAAAACGTTCATTATTGTCTTTCAAGAAAGGTGTTGTTTTCCCTTAGGATAATGCAAGACCACGCGTTTCTTTGGAGATTTGGCAAAAATTTAAGGGTAGAAAGGTTTAGTGGACTACTTGCATAGGAAATCCATTGTAAGTAGTCCACTAAAGCTTTCCACCCTTCAATTATTGTAAGTTGGCGGGTTTGTGTTACCCCACCTTCCCTATTAACCAGATTTTGTTCTTTCGAATTTGCACTTATTCAGGTCTTTGCAGAATGGCCATAATTGTTAAAATTTAATTTCCTTAGATAACTTGAAGATACCTTGACGAATTCTTTGCTATGAAACCACCGCAATTCTGCAAAGAGAGTATTTTCAGGTTAAAGGAATGATGGAGAAGCATTGCGCAACGAAATTGTTTATATTTGGTTGATTGAAATTGCAATAGCTTAAATTTAGTCTTTTTCTTTTTTTTTTCTTCTAAAAATCTGTACGAACTTTCCTTACAACCCCACAAAACAAGCTTGTGAGCCTAACCTAAGCAAGCGAGCGGATGAAATATTGGAGGGTATTTGAAATTGTTATATTCTGCAATTATTGTTTGGATAATTTATTAATGAGCATGATTTTACTGTGAATTTTTTTTTGCAAAGGTTTAAAACAAGATTGGATTGGTATGTTAAAAGAGTCTTAATTCACCAGAAGGAAACCTCGTACACCTCATCATCGCCGGGCCAGGCTTCAGCAACACTAATGTGCTCTTCGTGTGTTGTACCTGGTAATGGCAGCGTCGGTTCAAACGGACATTCTTATGAAAAGTTCTTGGAGGCCACAGGGCTGAGCCAAAAGTCCATCCTTACCCCTTCCAGATTATTTTCGAACCACAGGTGAGCTTCTTAAGATATTAGGCAAAAACTGTTATGGGGGGAACAATTGGATGGATGAATGAATGAGTTGACTGACCATTGGCTTGGCTAAATTTACTCAATGTATTCAATGTATTCAAAGCGTAAATTGACATATTAAATGTATCCACGAATTCATACATCCCTGGTGGAACATGATAGTGAACGTGTGGGTGTAAGCAGAGATGGAGGTTTTGGTGAGGGTGTGTGGAGGGTGCGTCTATGGAGGGTGCGTGTGTGGGAGTGCGTGCGTGTGTGGGGGATGCGTGCGTGTGTGGGGGGTGCGTGCGTGCGCGCGGGGTTGCGTGCATGCGCGTGGGAGTGTAATGCTCGTGGGGGTGCGTGCGTGTGGGGAGTGCTTGTGTGTGTGAGAAGTGCGTGCGAACGTGAGGGGTGAGTACGTGTGCGGAAGGGTGCGTGAGTGTGAGGGTGCGTCGCCGTGAGGGTGCGTGGGCGTGAGGGTGCGTGGGTGTGGGGGTGCGTGGGTGTGGGGGTGTGTGTGTGTGGAGTGCGTGTTTGGGGGGTGTGTGCCTGTGCAGGGGCTGCGTGTGCTTGTGCAGGGGCTGCGTGTGCGCTGAAGAGGGTGCGTATGATTTTGCGTGTTTGTGTGGGAGATGCGTGTTTGTGTGGGAGATGCGTGTGTGTGGGGGAGCGCGTGTGTTGTAGATGCGTGTGTGGGGGAAGCGAGTGTGCGTGAGTGCGTGCGTGGGGGTGCGTGCGCGTGAGGATGCGTGCATGCTCGTGGGGGTGCGTG